>CM028143.1:26103056-26307721 GCA_016403345.1 Corylus heterophylla
TGTTGTAGGGCGGGCACATTCACACCTCTCATATCTCCGCCGCGCTGAAGCTTCATGGTTATAAAGCATCACAGAACATCCTGGCATTTTTATACCAGGAAATCGTGCGGGGTATAGAACCGGAATCTTTTGCAACGAGATGATAAGCATCCTCAGTATGGTTGAAATGATAGAAAATTTCAATTAAATCACTTACCTGCATGCTTTATTCGCAATGGTAATCCATCGAAGAAAAGTCAACTGTACTATATTGTCTGCAAGTTGGTTGTTGTCTTCCATCTTGTTCTTGTACATAATCTTGTTGTGTTCCTGTCGTGTGGATTATTGCTATGCCAGCGATACTCTGAAGCAGGACGAGTGGATTACTGACAATGGAACAACCCTTGTCTCCCGTGGAGGACTGTTTGAACTGGGATTCTTTACCTCCTCTAACCACAAAAGGTTCGTTGGGATATGGTACAAATGGGATCGATCAACATATGTATGGGTTGCCAACAGAGATTACCCGATAACTAACGGCTCCAGGGACGTTTCTTTTGGAATTGCAAAAGATGGCAACCTTCAGGTAAGGGATACTACTGGAAAGGTTTATTGGAATACAGGTGTTGAGAATTCTTCGTCTACAAATCGAACTGTGAAGCTCATGTATTCTGGAAACCTTGTCTTAAGGGATGATCAGTTGGCGACGAGTCTTTGGAAGAGCTTCAAAAATCCAACGGATACATTTCTTCCAGGTATGAAGATGGATGAAAAGCTGAGGTTGATTTCATGGGCAGGTGATGGTGACCCGGGAAGTGGGCAGTTCACGTTTAAGCAAGCAGCTCAAAGAGGAGAGGGCTACTACGTTATAACCTCGAAAAAGCGAGGACTCGATTATTGGAGAAGTTGGATGTCAGGTAACTTCTTGAGCTCAGACGAAATGCTTGTTACTATAGTCAACTTGTTATCAAATTTCAGCAGTAGCGCATCTAGGCCTGTCATTTATGAGAGGGATTATAATAAGACAAGGTTAGTGATGACTCAAGACGGGGAATTACAGTATCTGAAGTGGACTGTGGAGAATGGAAATTGGTCTTTGATATGGAGGAAGCCGGAAGATCACCAATGTGGAATTTACAATGCTTGTGGCAAATTCGGCGTCTGCAATATTAACAATAGGTTGGTCTGCAAATGTTTGCCCGGGTTCCACCCTACTAGCCCCAACAATTCGGATGGGTGCACCAGAAATTCGACGTCAACTGATCACAACAGCGACATGTTCTTGAGCTTAAAGATGATGAAAGTGGACAACCCAGACTCTAATTTCAGGGTAGAAAATGAAACGGAATGCAGAAAGGAATGCCTTGAGAACAATCAGTGCCAGGCTTATTCATATGATAAGCTAATTAGAAGTCCTGTTAATACTACTGAGACCGTGACTGGTATCTGCTGGATTTGGACTTCGGATGTAAGTAATCTTCAAGAGGAGTACACAAATGGTGGTAGTGACCTCTCTGTCCGCGTGGAAAAATCTGCTATAGGTACTCCTTTTACACATAATTGGAATATGCTAGGATTAATTCAGTATCTGAATTGCATCCATAGATACTGATCATCTGGCTAATTTAGTAAAAGTTTTTTTTTTTTTTTTAAAGAAATTAAAAGATCATCATTGATGTTAAAAAGTAAGTGAGAAATTTAACCACCTCTAGTGGTATGGGTTTTTAAAATCACAGCACTAATATTTCTTTTTATGCTTGACTATGACATTACATTACACTCAAAATAACCTCGTCTGTACATGATCACTTGTCACTCGATCGTGGGCTGCCGCGGTATTTACAGAAGTACTTGACATGTGCAAGCAGCTTGTTACAATGTTATAATGCTAGATAGCTTCATGTAAACTACAAGGGCTAAACCTCATCTTTTAGTGTTTAATTAATGTTCCAAATTTTATACCTTTGCAGAATCAACTGTGAGGAATTGTGAGCCTTGTGGCACAAACCTGATCCCCTATCCGTTGAGCACTGGACCAAATTGCGGTGACCCAATGTACTTCAGTTTCTACTGCAACAATTCCATAGGCCAGGTTAGCTTCAAGACACCCAGTGACACCTACCGAGTCACCAGCATCGATCCAAGTACACGAACATTTGTCATCCAAGAAAAACAAGCAGAAAATCCTGATGCTAGAAATTCATTAGGAAATTTGAAGCTCAGTGGGCCATTTAATGTGACCGTTCAGAATGTTTTTGGCAACAATAGTTCTGAAGCTGAAGTTCACATCAATTGGGAGACACCGCAACCACCAACCTGTACTTTACCCGAAGACTGCAAGGATTGGCCAAATTCAATTTGCAAAAAAGCAGAAGATGGAAAGATGAGGTGTCTTTGTACTGGAAACTTGCAATGGAATGGCTCAATTTTAAATTGTACCAAAGGTTAGAACGCTATTTCATTTGCCTCTGGCAAATTAAGATTGCTCTATTAGCGAAGAATCCTGTCCTACTGATATATATATATATATATATATATATATTTTCTTGTTTAAATTAGTTGTGATAATCAAACCCCGAACCTCTTTCTCCATTGCATTTCATCAGTGTGTTAAGAAGAGTTAGCCCTGTTCAACTGAGGATTTGTGCAGCTTTCCAAAAGTTTTATTTTCCGTTATGTGTAATCACTTCTAATTGTATGTTAGAATTTTGAAGGTTTTTGGAAGAACTTCCAAATTCTCTTTAGCTTATTGCGATGTCTAGGTTTTTGGCATTATGCTTACCTTGTACTAACAATTAAGAATAGACATTAAAATTGTGATAATGAATCTAAACATTATCTTTGTGGAATTTGACTTATCATTTTGATTTTTCCATCTGAGCTTGTAGGAGGTGAGCATTCAAAAGGAAAGACATCGTTGACTCTGATTGTTATGATACCTCTAATAGTAGTGTTTCTTCTCGCAATTTCAATGGTTTGTATATATTTGTGGAGAAGACCTATGGCCAATAGACAAGGTAATTGTTTTGCAAAATGCGTTAGAATATAAATTAAACGATTCAATTCATCCATTTCTATCCGCTTAAGCTTTTGGGATAATTGCTGATTTTAACAAAATGCAATATACTATGCACAATCTTGAATCAAAATAAAGCCATTTATTAGCTCTTTCATGTAATTAATTATCATGCAAGTGTAATTTATATATATGATTGTCTTCTAAACTTAGAAAACACAAGAAGCGATGGAAGAAATCGAGTACTTCGCACATTAGACAGTGAAAGACATCTCCAAGACTTGATGGGCTCGGGTGAGTTTAGAAAAGAAGATGAGAAAGGCATAGATGTACCCTTTTTTGATTTGGAAAGCATTCAAGCAGCTACAGATAACTTCTCAGATGTAAACAAGCTCGGACAAGGGGGTTATGGGCCTGTATATAAGGTAATTTTAGCAGCATTAATTGGTGTTTGTGTTCATGTAAACTAGTTTCTGGTTATTATAACATTGTGAGTATGATATCTCAGGGAACATTTCCAGATGGTCAAGAAATTGCAGTAAAAAGGCTCTCAAGTGTCTCAGGACAAGGCTTACAGGAATTTAAAAATGAGGTGGTGTTGATTGCAAAACTTCAACATAGAAATCTTGTTAGACTTCGGGGATATTGCATAAAAGGAGATGAAAAGATTTTACTCTATGAGTACATGCCCAACAAAAGCTTAGACTCATTTATATTTGGTTGGTCTCTAAAATGAATTCCTAATCTCTGTTAGAGCTTGATAGACTATATATATATATATATATGAGAAAAGGCTAACTTGTTTATGTTGTTGATACTATTCTTTGAATGGAAAATGGAAAACTCGCAAGATCAAAAGCTAGCCATGCGTTTGGACTGGGAAATGCGTGTCAACATTATTTTGGGAATAGCTCGTGGGCTTCTTTATCTTCACCACGACTCTAGATTGAGGATCATCCATAGAGATTTGAAAACCAGCAACATCCTTTTAGACAAGGATATGAACCCCAAAATATCTGACTTTGGCTTGGCAAGGATTGTTGGAGGCAAAGAAACCGGGGCAAACACAACCAGAGTAGTTGGAACTTAGTAAGCACAATTTTCAATCCTTCAACTCTGTCTACACAAAGAATATATATATAAGTGCCTACCTTATCGACTAATGAAATATGTTGGCATGCAGTGGCTATATGTCTCCAGAGTATACATTAGATGGATTTTTCTCTGTTAAATCCGATGTTTTTAGCTTTGGTGTAGTTCTACTTGAGATTATAACTGGAAAAAAGAATACAGGATTTTATCAGTCAAAACAAGCTATGAGCCTTATAGGTTATGTAAGTGCGTTTAACTTTTTGTAGTCATTAATTTCCTTGGTTATGTTATACTCCAGAAAACTCTGATTTGAAAATTGTTACAGGCTTGGAGATTGTGGGTTGAAGAGAAGGTGTTGGACTTAATGGACCCAGCTCTACAAAATGTTTGCAATACAGATCAGTTTGTGAAGTGCGTAAATGTTGGACTCTTATGCGTACAAGAAGACCCAAATGACCGCCCTACTATGTCAAATGTCGTTACCATGCTAGACAGTGAAGCTGTAACAGTTCCAACTCCAAAACAGCCGGCATTTATTCCATGGAGAGGCCTTTCTAGCAAAGCTTCTTCTTCTAGTAATCCAGATAGTACATATACAAAGTTAACTAGTAGTTTAGAAGAGAAACATGATACTGCTTGATACTAACGCAAGTTATCATGACTCTGTCCTATATTAGACTTGCAGACACTCTATGTGAACCAGACGCTACTTTCTTATAAGCCAATATGTGTGTAGCCATAAACATTAGTCCATATAGGAAGTGTACCTAACATAGGTAAAATTAAGAGGCACTTCATGCTTTTCCAATTATTGAAAGACAGTAAGCTCTTTTTGTTTTGTTGGATTTTTCGTATTTTTTTGTGTTTGGTATAACGGAAAATTATGGACAAATAAAAAATATTTTTGGCTGGCCTGCAAAATCTAATTTATTTTGTAAAATTGTAGACAATTTTTTAAGTTAGAGAGCTTCTCTTTGTTGCACCCACTCTCTCTTAGTATGCTCGGATGCTACCGGAGTTTGCTGGAATCCATCTTTGAGGTTGCGAAACATTTGTCGAGTGCGCGGAATTTTCCACCAGCGTTCATAGGAAGTCGTTGGCCATTTTGGGTCTCTGTCAAAGGACGTCAGCTATTTTAATAAATAAATAAATTCATTTAGCATGATGATTTAACACAAATGGATCGGTCCTCCAATTTCTAGCATCGGTGAACGACTTCCTAGGAACACTGGTGGAGAATTTGATTTGTAATCATTAAGAGCATTTCAGCAGACTCCTATAAGGAGTCTGCTCCTAAATTTAGGAATATGTCTAAAAATCGCAAAAACGCCCTACAGATTCCCTATATGGTTCCTTAAACCATCAGCTGCTACAGTTGAACCCAATATTTGAGGTTCAACTGTAGCGATCCATTGCCTTATTATAATCATAAAAAAAAACTCTCTCTCCTCTCACATCTTTTCACGCCCATTATTTTTCTCCGTTCTTCTCCGCCCTCTTCTTCTTCTGCAAGCCATTTTCTCCGCCCTCTTCTTCTTCTGCAAGCCGCCCTCTTCTTCTTCTGCAAGCCATTTTCTCCGCCCTCTTCTTCTGCACTTCATCTTCAATACTCCATCTTCACTCTCATGGCCACTCAAAGGATTTACACCCAAAATTAAACAACAAATAAAACCCACAAAATCAATCTTCCCCAAAGAACTTAAATCGTTCCAGAACTCAGCAACTCAACCAAAACTCAAGAAACTCTAGATCCATTCGGCCAAACCATCTCAAAACAGATTATAAGAACACCTCAATTAGAACCGAAACTCAACACCCAACCAGCCACTCAAGACAATCAAAAATCCTCAACAACACAATTGATTACCCAAATCGAATACCCAGATAATCAACCCCATCACAATCAAATACCCATAACTAAAAGAAGGAGAATTTTACCCAAGGAATGATTCTGAGCCCATAAGCCGCTGTCCAGCCACTCACGACTTTGCCGTGGCCATCTACTGAGCTTTCTCTCTCTCACCATCTCTCTCCATCCCTCGCCCAACTCTCTCTGCATCACTCTCTTTCTCTCTCCTGTTCTCTCCCTATCTGCCTTCGTGAGCAAGAACCTGCTGGGGGAAAAGTGAGGCAGAGAGTGAGATAGAGAAAGGGAGAGAGGTGTGGCTTGGGGGAAAGAAAAGAAGGAAACAGAGTGAAGAAGACGGAGAGAAAGAAGACGGAGATGAGAGAGAAATGAAAATAAAAAGAAAAAAAATTTTAGAATAAAAGAAAATATTATTTTATTGAAAATAAAAATAATATTTTAATAATATAGGGAATGGTAAAGGGAAGCTATTGTAGAGTTTTTGTAGATAAGGAAGCAAAAAGTAGTTTGGATCCTTAAATATAGGGAAAATGGTTGGGTAGCTGCTGGGAATGCTCTAATAAGTCAAAACGGCCATGAGAATATTTATGCCATGGATTTGCTTTGGCACTCTCGTCGCTAGGATCGATCATCATCTCTCACTTTATTTATTTGTTTATTTATTAATTAAAATCATTTAGTCATTGTTGAAAAGGATTGTAAACTAGTTTAAATTTTTAAGAAGGATTTTATTTTTGAGAATATTACTCCTTCCGCACAAGTGCCATAGAAAATCCATGAGATAAAAGGATTTCCATGTTCCTGCAAAATGCCAAAAATAAAGGATGCACTCACTATCAAAATCAAGAGGATTAAGGATGTTGTGAAGTTTAAAGTTCACTGCTCCAAGTACTCCAAGTTTGAAGCAATCCCTTACTCCAAGTTTGAATGTGTTGGGAACTGTGAAGAAATTGATCAGTACTAGATTTTTCCGAGTGTCGTAAGCAGTTGAAATATATTAATAGGGAGAAGTGTTAAGAGACAATAAGTTTTTTATATTTAGCTCATATTCTACTACAAATTTAATAGATCAACCATTAGATTTGTGGGATTTACTATTGACTTATACGGGGTCTATATAAGTCTACAAATATAATGGTTGATTTATAAGATGAAATGAGTCAAATATAAAAAAAATATTAATCTTAACATTTCTCTCTCTCTACTATATATATATATTCGTCTTAAATTTGGTAACTGCAATGTTAGGTGATGAGAACCTTCTAATTTCATTGGACGTGAATTTGTAGTCTGGATGGACATGGTGGTGTGTTTTTAGCATTTTTGTTTTTTCCAAAGAAAAAAAAAACAAAAACAAAAACAAAAAGGCCATGTGGCCTGTCTTTTGGTCCAATCATTTGGCATTTATTGGTCTTGTTTGATGACCCAAGACTATTTAAGGCCTATAGTTTGCCCTAATATTCGGCCTGTTGTTTGGCCCAAGTTGTTCGGCTTATTGTAGTCGATTTTAGCCTATTATTGTGATAATGAATAGGCTTGAGATTGATTGATTTTCCATGGATTTTTGGGGAAAAAATTTCAAGGGTCTTGGCGTTGATGAAATAGACTTGAGCATTTAAATTGACAATTTTAATCTTTTATATTTATTCTTCATTTAAATGCTCTTTGTATCTATTCTTCATCGATGTTCGGTTATGTTGATTGGGACAGTTGTTTTAATGTTAATTTGACGATTTTCAAAATACCCATTTTATGATTAAGTTATATGATGTTCGGTTATGTCTAAAAACAATTTTCGACCAAAAATATTCTAGTTCAAAATAAACAGTGTCTTAGTTGGATCTCGATTTTACGTAAACTGGATGATTATAATTCTTCGTTTTCAATGGGACTCTCTTGTCATGGATGGCCGGAAACAGTGGGGAATTTTTGCTAAAATATCACCTAATTTCTATCCTCTCTCCTTCCTTCGTCATTTTTCCTCGACAATTGATTAAAGAGCTTCAATATTTAATTTTGTGTGTGGGTATGTGTGGAGCATCGAGGATTATTAAAGTGTTTAAACTAATTTTCCAAATTACTTGTTTCATCTCAACGACGTCTCTTTGAATTGTGTCAACTTCTTCTCAATATGAGGTTAGCTTTAGATTTATTTTTAAAATTGGAATACTTTGAAAATGTCTCGATATACTAATTTTTGTGTATATGTTTTGATCAAATGGACCATTCTCATCTTTTTTTGGAAGCGTTCCCACGTGATCGCTTATTCTCTCTTCCATTCGATTAAAAAATAAGAAAAATCATCCCTTATAGTCATTTTTCCTCATTCAATTAATAAAAAATAATAATAATAAAAAAAAAAAGGCACTTAAAGATTGATTGAATCATAGAATTCAATTTAAACATTAGTAGCGAAATTAGTACATGCATTTTTTTTTTTTTATTCTAGTACATGCATTCCTTTATATATATATATATATATGGTCACTAGTACAAATTTAAAGAGTTTCTCCATGTTCCTCTCTTTTTTGCTTCTTTTGAGGCTCTAACTATTTTTATGGAGGCCCTACTTGTCTATCTGAAGGCCTTATTCATCATCCTTGATGATTTATCCTGTTTCAAAAAATGTCTCGCCTCCTCATCCATTACGGATCATCCGGTCTTCGCCTTATCTAGCCATTCCCAATATCAAATTTGAAAAATCAAAAACCAACAACAAAATCTATTTCCTTTTTAAAATTTTTGAATTTAGCTTTTTCAAAATCAAATCTGTTCACATCAAGAAATCCCACCCCTTATGCACCATTCCACCTTACTCTTGGGCTTCTCCGCTTTCAACCGCCGCCAATCTCCTCCATCGGACCACGACGCTACAGATTAACAATTAATTTTTAATTTTTTGTTGTGAGAGGTCTAGACTTTCTCCATGTCAATGACGTACAGTGAAATGATATACCTAAGACTTTAAAAATTGAGAGGTCTAGAATTTTTGGTGTTTGTGTCTCCTTGATTTTTTTTACTGCATCTTCTCTCGTACGTTTTTCATTGCACATTTATACCTGGATGATTGTTATGATCCCAGGGCTACTGGTTACCAGTAGCTTGCACATTAGATGTTGCTCTCCAAACGTTTCTCGGGTCGAGTACAATTTGTCTGTAACTCTCTTGGGGTAGGAAGCTAACCCGTCGGCACTAGTCATTGTTGACTGACGAGCACAACCAACACAAAAGGTAAATGGGCTCAACTAGGCCCAATGGATCTTTAATAAGGTTAACGCTCAGTCCTCTATTCTCAAGGGTACGGATCATGGCCTAGTACTTAGTACTTAACAAGCTTTGAAGATTATAAATACACGCGTCACATGGGGCTCAGTACTTTCAGATCCAGGTCAACAGGGTCATATGCAACGGCAGATAAAAATAAATAAATAAGTAAATAGAGATGCCGATTTCAATTACACACAGTTAGGGGTGATAAGCGGGCAAACCGCTTGCTTGCGAGGTCGGGCTCAATTTGTATAAGTTCGGCTTGTAATCGACTCGATTATTAAACGAAACATTTCGTGAACATAAATTTTGACTCTAATATTATAAGAAATAAGCTCGATTAGACTTATGAGCACGTTCCTATAAGCTTGTATATATATATATATATATAAACAAAAAACAATGATCAATATATATTATTTGACGTGGTAAATAATTATTTGTAATTATAAGTTGAAGTTAAATTAAATAAATATTATAAATATATATATATATATATATTGAAATGATTGATAAAAAAAAAAACCGTAGGACTAATCTTAGACTCCAATGCTCTCCAGCTATTTACCATTTTCCACATTACCTCTGCCGCCTTGCCTCGAGAAGCACACTTCTATCCTACACTAAAACCCTTAATACCCTTTACCGCATATAATATGTGGCCTATCCATTCAGAAACATGAAATGACAACACAACCCTTTCATCCCAATAATGAATTCCCTTAAACATATGGACAAACTAGGAAGATTTTCATTTTTCACGACCTATCCACCCACCCAAATTTAATTAGCCTATCTATAAATAATTACAGCTCCCCACTTGCGCCATCGGTCATAGCACATTAGATAGAAAAATGGCCTACGCCTTCCTTCTGCTCATCATGGCTCTAGCCATGCCTCACATCTCAGCGCAAGGGACTCCGCCTTCAGCTAGCCCCACCCCCAACCTTCCGGCGCTGTCAGCCGCAGCCCGGGAGTTCCTCGACGGACACAACCAAGCAAGGGCAGCCGTTGGGGTTGGCCCACTCAAATGGAGCGAGGGGCTAGCCAATGGCACGAGCCGACTAGTCCGGTACCAAAGAGACAAAATGGGCTGCAAGTTTGCCAACGTGAGCAATAGCAAGTACGGTGGAAACCAGCTGTGGGCAAGCGGCGCCGTGACGCCACGCACGGCAGTCGATGCATGGGTGAAAGAGAAAGAGTACTACAACCACACCGACAACTCGTGCCTGCCGAACCACACGTGCGGGGTGTATACTCAGGTCGTGTGGAGGAAGTCTCTGGAGTTGGGGTGTGCTCAAGCAACATGTGTGAAGGAGAGCGCCAGTCTAACCATATGTTTCTATGATCCTCCTGGGAATACTGTTGGGGAGAGTCCGTACTAGAGAAGTTATAGATCGAGCTTTCTCTTCTTTGTAATAGCACTATAGCAGGATCTGATTTTAAAGCTTATTTACCTGGTTATGGAAGTTTTGATGACAGCTTAATGTAAAATAAATTTTTTGAGGTACAAAAATAGAGCAGAGATCTTTTTTACAGCTTTATTTCTTCAGCAAACGGGATTTGAAGATGTTGTATAAACTGTAAAACTTTCGAAATCAAAGACTCACCGACAAATATGATCTAAAGTAGCTAGACTGGTAGGTGGGACACGGGCAGATGATAATAATTGACTCCATAAAATAACCCTCAAGAGCATTTGTGTTCACGTGGTTGCTGGAAGCCAGAAAATTGCTCAAATGAGTAAGATGATTGTTATGAACCCAGGAGGGCCCCTGGTTACCAGTAGATGTTATGACACGGACGACTGCTCCATCACATGCCCACTTACTAGTCATGCAAGCAATATATATATATATATATACATAGAGAGAGAGAGAGAGAGAGGTGGATTTGATTTGGCCAAAGGAGCCATTCTCATCCGTTTTGCTTATTATTTTTCTTTTTTTTTTATTTATATTTATTTTTGGATTTTAGTTTTTAGTTTTTTTAAAAAAAAAATTATAAGAGTATTTTTTGTCTTATCAAAAACGTTTTAAAGTTATTTTTATCTTTTTGTAGGACTTGGAGTTGGAGGACGTTGACAACTTTTTATTTATTTATTATTTTTTTTTTTTTATAGTTTTGAAGGGGAGTATTGTTCAAATTGAAAGTTTTGAGATGACATTATTAATTGGTTAGTAGTTTAAGGGGTTGAAACTTTGAATTTAATGAACTCCTCTATAACTTTTCTTTTCTTTCATTCTTTTTATAATTTTTGCTATTCTTTTCCTTTTTATGTAATAGTTAGAAAATGAATAATTAAGTTGTAAGCCACAAATTAAGGAACTTCGTAAGTCCAAATCTTCTAATGACAATAGATAAGCTTTATCAGTAGAGAAAAAATTGTTAAAAAAAATAATAATAATGATATTACCTCCACGATAACCAAACAATTTAACATTTTCAATTGTTTTAGGATGGCTAAAATTGTTAAATAGGCCAAAACTTTCCAATAATTTCATACTTGGGTGCATATATGTTCATAACGATAGTTCATAAAAAAGTAGGTCGAGAAAAAAAAAATTAATATATATATATATTATTGTGGCTAAATCTGTAGAAAGTAGCATTTATGACTACTTTGTATTGTTTAATGTTCGTTTAATTGATCCACTCATTAATGGTCACCTTAAGGCAGAAATTAGGAATAGGATCCTCTCCATTTCAAAATTCCTCTATTTTCTCCATTCAGTGCATTTTGAAGGGTAGTATTAATACTATTTATATTATATTTATTATATGGGTATGTTTGTATTTATATTTTTTGCAATTTTTTTTTCTTTTTTTTTTTAAATTATAATGAAAAATTTGCTCATAGAACATGTTATAGGCTATTGTACGTAATTGGCTAAAGAAAGGCAGACGTCCATGTCATTCAATATATATGGGTATGTTTGGATAAGGACTTGAAAAATGAAGTGAATTGAAACTGGAGCAGATTTGATTGATGTGAGAAAAAAAGTATTTTGTATGAAGAAGTGAAAAAATTTGTTTTGTAATGATTTTTTTTATTTGAATAGTAATAAAAAGTCATTGATGTGATGTAAAAAATAAGAATGTTAGGGTTAATTTTGAGAAGAATAATATGAGATTTTTTTTAATGGATGGTCAAAAGGTGTGTCGTGATGTAATTTGTATTTTCTAAGTCAATAATTGGGTGGGGCTTATATGTCTTTACCTTATTAATTGGTGTCGGAGACCAATTTTCAACCAACAGGAAATTGGAGGTTTTTAGTGGACCTCTTTAAATAATGAGGAATGTTGTAACCCTCGTGAAAATTAATTAATTGGTAATTGATTTCATGATTCGCTTCTCAGCCTTGTCCCTCACATAACAAGATTCAGAGATTATAATCTCTCCTAAGAGAGACTACAGCAGAAGACTTTCAATCACAGGATAAAGATAGCAATAACATAACCACAATAAATAGAGTAATAATAAAGAATCATAACATAGATAGATCATCAAATATGCTGGTCAAAGACCAATCATCATAATAAAATAGATCATAAATAATTGTTTGAGAATAAGATCAACGCCTAAGCTTAAGTAAAGCTAACATGATGACAATCTCTATCATATATGCTCGGGTGAATCCTCCGTCATCCAACATAGACTTCAGCCAAACCGGGTCTAAGTCCTCAAAGATGATCCGTATCAAGCAATTTTCCAAATTGCTTGTTTCATCTCAACGACGTCTCTTTGACTGTGCCAACTTCTTCCCAATCTGAAGTTAGCTTTAGATTCCTTTCAAAGTTGGAATACTTTGAAAGTGTCCCGATATGCCAATTTTCGTGCACATGCTTTAGTCAAATTGGACACTTCCCATCTTCTTTTTGGAAGCATTCCTACATGATCGCCTATTCTCTCTTCTATTCGGATAAAAAATAAGAAATATCACCCCCTATAGTCCTTTTCCCTCATTCAATTAAAAAAAAAAAAAAAAAAATCACTTACCAACATTAAGTTAAGGCATATTTCGACACCCAACCCCTAAGCTTTATTGATTAAATTGCAAACCTATATTTTTACCCCATTTTTTTTTAAGAGAGAGAATAAAACATCTTTAGGATTCATCATCAATGACATCAGTCGCGAAAATTAGTACACGCATTCTTGCATTCATTAAAATGGTCATTAGTCACAAATTTAAAGAGTTTGTCCTAGTGCATTTATGTAACACCCCCAAAATTAGCCTTGGCTAACCTGGCATGGTTATTGGCAATTAGCCTAGTAAAACCAACTTGTGGCTAAATGATAAATCACTCATCTAAGCATTATCAGAGTTAATACATAGAAAGGTGAAATAGATCTGAAAAAAACTATTAAATCATCAAATGGACAAGAGAATTCCACGAATAAAGACATGGAGCAATTAATAATAAAATGCAAACCTGCTGACAGTACAGAGAATCTTAGGATAAAGATGTGGTGGCAACGGTGCCATTCCTAAGTCCTAATAACAGGCTTCTTATAAGAGTAATAACAGCTTAAGTCTAAAGACTTAGTAAGTAAACCTCACAATTATGTATAACATGAGCTCCTTTTTTTTAGGCAGAAATAAACGTGCAATTCTTGGTAAATATTCGAAAAGAGTCGTTATCTCCATTAATATACCTTTAAAATAATGTTTGGTTTGACAAAAAGTGGTGTACTTCCAGCGGCAATCGCCTAAGTATTTTAATGTAAGAAAACTAATTCTTTATAGGTCATAACTCTGATGTATGGTCTACTCCAGATATTACCTCATCTCAGTAGAGTTGGTGCTGTCCCGATAGATCTGTAATACAACACCGGTGCCCCGAATACTATACGCTCCCGTACATAACAATAGTGGTACGACCGAGTCTGACATTGGGTGACCCACACCGCTAATGATGTACGTCTTGTAGTGATTGCCTGTTAAGGCTGCACCGATCATGAAACAACCAATGGATCCAAGGCCCATATAATACACACATATTTGACCATAGAATCAAGTCTATATAGTAAGGTCATGGCCATTATTCCACACGTACCGGTGTACCATGTCATACAATGTATCTTATTAACCTATTAATTAAGACAGTTACCAAGTAATTACAAAAAGGTAAATATGCTCATATCATGCTCGTGGTCAATCAACTGACATATCTCACGTTTTTAAGGAAAGTGTTCGTAAGTGTTTATTTACCTCGTGCACTCGCTTAAGTCCTTTGACATTACAAAACCCTACTATAACGAAATACGAAGCATCGTTACGGCACCACTAGAGGACCTCTACGAGTATGGAACTAACCCTTTTCTAACGAAAGGGTTGTCAGACTCTAAAATACACGAGAGTGAGGCTTAAGGGCAGATGCCTGGTTTCCTGGCCGTACGTACGGGCTTGAGGGCGTACGTCTGGTAAGTGAGTTAGGCATTCCTGCCAAAAACTTCAAACTGTATTTTAAGGCTTCTATGAAATCTATAGGCTACTATGTCTCCTTCTAGGCTATTGAATAAACACATGCATCATAAGAAAATTCAATATTATGCCATACAACGAATCAATGAGGCTCTTTAAACTCTTTTGAAAACATTTCTTGGTTTTATAAGAAAGAATGCAAGAAATTTAACATGGTGCCTTTAAAACTTATAACATTAGAAAAGCAACAAGAACAACAACAAGAGTATTAAAATGGCAAGAACACATGGCTCTCTCTTTTCTATCCAAATCACTCTCAATTCACAAGAACACTTACACAGGTGATTACAGAGAGTCTGGGGGCGAAAAATGTGTTCAAAGGATGAGGGGAAGTAGGTTATTTATAGGTGAGAAAAGCTAAGGGCACTGCAAGCTGTTCTGAAAAACAACGTACATACGGTATTATAGGGGCATACGTCTGGCACTGTTTACTCAATGGTACAAAGGATGCATCGTACGTATAGTCATTGACCAGTGGTCAACCCAAAAGTAGCAGACGTTCGGTGTGGTACCCTATACGTACTCACTATAGGTTAGAGGCATACGTACGGTGGTCTCCTAGCATATGTCCTCACTAAAGACAAGTGCGTACATACAGTGGTCCCCTAGCGTATGTATAGTCAGAAAGCAGTGAGTTTGGATTTTCACCTCAAAAACTTACAGGAGTCTTGGTTATGTGTATGAGCTTAGGTATTTTTGTTATAAAACTATGTTTTTATAAAATCTTTAGTCGCTTTTGTAAAAGTCTTTTAATAAAAACGATTGTTTTTTATCGTGGTATTACACTCTACTCCTATCTTTTTTCTCTCTCCTTTCTTTTTGCCTCTTGCAAGGCTCCAACTACACTGATGGAGGCCCTATTGGCGATTTTTCCTGTTTCAACAGTTGCGTTGTCTCCTCCTCCATTACAAATCATTCGGTCTTCATCTTCTTCAGCTGTTCCCAGCATCAAATCTATGCCCTCTTTTAAATTTTTGGATTTAGGTTTTTTAAAACCATATCTGTTCACTTCAGAAAGTCCTACCCATAGAAACACCATTCCACCTTACTCTCGGGCCTCTCCACTTCCAACCGCCGCCAAAGTCTTCTCCATCCTGCCACCACGCCACATATTCAATGATTAATTTTTAATAGTTTCTTGAGAGAGGTCTCTCCTAGTCAATGACTGTGAAATGATATGCCAGGGGCTTTAAAAATTGACAGGTCGAGAATTTTTGGTGTTTGTGTCTCCTTAATATTTTTTACTCCATCTTCTCTCGTACGTTTTTCATTGCACATTTATATTTCGTAGCACGATGATTGTTATGAACCCAGGCCACTGCTTACCAGTATATAGCTTGCACATTAGATGTTATGACAGTATACATTATAGGTGTGCAGAATTCAGAATCATCACATGCCCACTTACTACTCATGCAACTATGCAAGCAAATATATATATATTTGTGTGTGTGGATTTGATTTGGCCAAAGGGGTGCTGCCCTCATCGTTTTGCCATTTTATTTTTGTATTTATATCTATTTTTAGTTTTTATTTTTAATTTATAAGAGTATTTTTGTCTTATTGAAAAAATTTTCAGGTCATTTTTATCTTTTTGTAAGACTTTGAAGATATTGACAATTTTTTGTAGTTTTGGAGGGGGGACATTGTCCTAATTAAATGTTTTAGGAAGACATTATCAATTGAATATATTGTAGTTTAATTGAGGGGATGGAGCTTTGAATTTAATGAATTTCTCTAAAATCTCTATTTTCTTTCTTTCTTTTTTTATTTTTCATTATTATTATTATTATTTATAACTTTTGCTATTCTTTTCTAAGCATTTTAGAATTTCCAATTCAAATTCAAACAGATTCTACTGACTAAACCTTAAAAATATTGAAAAACCTAACTAGGAAATCCTGAAACTTCATTGACTCAAATTAAATAAAACCCTAAGCAAATCAAATGAAGATAAATTTTGGAGTTGCATCAGAGGTCAAGCATACCTGAGAAGGACAACGTATTCGAGCGCAGATCAAACCAAGGAGGACGTTTTCGAGCGCAATTGAGAAGCGAGAAAGCGAGAAAAATAGAGGCAAACATTGAGTTTCTTGGATAATAAAAAGGCATAAATGAATACTATAAAACAATTGTAACTTAAAAAAATAATAATAATAAATTGAACCGGTATAATTGATCTTTATATTTTATTACGACGATTCACGAACGATGGAGGTCCTTTTCTTTCATGGCATTCATTGAGCCCGTTTGATAGTCTTAAGGGTTGGGACTGTTAGGTAGGGATCGAAAGCTTATCGTTTTAATTTTTAATTTTTTTTTGCTTAATCTTATCGTTTTAATCAGGTTGCAAAAAAGAAAGAAGAAAAGGTGACAATACTCAAAGGTTTCTGACCAGTCAAAACCTACGATTTTTCAAAATACTATTTATTTATTTTTATTTTTTTTAATTTTAATTTTTTTTTTTTTTTTGTTGGCGGTCCTTCAACTTAAAATAGGAAGTTGGTATTTGAATTTTGAAAGACATACGATCTTACACAAATCAGTCCATGCGTTTTAAGGTCCTTTAAGAGTTGTTGTGATCTTTTTTTTTTTTTTTTTTTTCCTAATTTCCACATTAATGTCTTCTCTCAACTAATGCCCAACATCTAATTGATGAAGCTAGAGGGGTTTTCATCTCCCTACATCATGGAAGGATCAATAAAAGGTCAGGAATGTGGAGCGAGTTCAATGTTAAGAGTAAACCAGAAGATCAAATGAAGTCCAAGGATAATCAAGAAACTGCATCTAATACACGTGACAAACACCATAGTTTTCATGCAACCTTGACACCTACAGCAGCCACTAGAAGGACTTCACATCACAGCAACTTTTCTTCCTCAATTCATGGAAACTTGTTCCCCACTTCTGCACACACCAGTAGACTACAAACAGACCTATCCTCTTGACTGCAGAGCAACTGTCATCCCCATTTCTTGCTGCAAATCCAACTCCTTAAGTTATTGCTGATTTTCCTCCAAGCAATGCCATCAACTCAGCACACCTTTGAGTTCCTCAATTTCCTTTCTACCATTTTAGTCTTTTCGTGGTTTATCAATCTTGTAAAGTTTTGTTTAGTCTTTTTCTTGTAATCACCATACCTTGTAATTACTCTTGAGCCTATGGCTATAAATACTTAATACACTTGCTGTTGTTGGTTAGCAAAACCAAAACAGTTTCTCTTAAATCTTTCATGGTATCGAGCATTAAGAGTCAACACTCACCAATGGCTGCTTCTGACTCTTCGATCTCCTCCTCTGCTAATCCACCAACTGAAACCACCTCACCCCTTTCTCTCACACCAAACTTCTCCCAACTCTTCAAATTGGAAGGTCCAAACTACCTAGGCCGGGTTGCTCGGCCCACCTATCCTCAAGGCTAATGACCTCGAGGGAATGGTTGATGGCAATGACATTTGCCCCGATCAGCTCATCCCCAGCAGTGATGGCACTGAACAAGTCCTTAACCCTGCCTACACCTTATGGCAGAAAAGAGACCAGCATCTTCTCGAAATGGATTGTTTGCTCTCGTCCCCACCCTTGGTGGCTTTGATGTATGGTATGAAAACATCACACCAAGCTTGGAAATATCTTCTTGAAAGGTATGCTTCTCAATCAAGGTCTCATATCTCCCAACTCAAGCGGCGATTACAAAGCTTGCAAAGCAAGGGAGCAAATCATGCACCGAGTACCTCAACACACCAAACAAAGGTTGATCAACTCTCGCAGAGGGAAACTCGTTGAGGATGATGATCTCATCTCCTTTACTATCAGTGGTTTAAACCCAATGTACAATTCCTTTGTTGCTGCATTCTCCTTTCATGTTCATGATCGTACCATGACCTTTGCCAACTTCCAAGCTGAGTTGCTGAGCCATGAGATTCTCATTCAGAGCCAGCAACACCAAGCTCTCACACCAGAAACTAGTAGCTTTGCCTTGTACACCAACAAACAAGGACCTTCAAACTTCAACCATCAAAACTCCTCCAACTCCAAGAGGCCAAGGTTTCCTCCAAGACTCAATCCACGCAGCCAATATTTTGCTGCCAAGAACAACACTGGCTTCTCTCCAAGAAGTAATAATGGTTATCCTTCCTCCAATCAACCTGGTCCCTTCAAGAACATCAACCAAGGCAACTCAAACCAGCAAGCTAACTCCAATGTGATCACCAACCAAACTCCTCATTCACCATGCCAAATATGTGGCAAAAGCAATCACAATGCTCTTGATTGCTACCACAGAATGGACTACACCTACCAAGGCAGGCATCCTCCTCCACAGCTAGCAGCAATTGTGGCCCAAGTCAATGCAGAATTTGAAACACAAGACTGGCTGGTAGATTCTGGGGCTAACACTCACATCACTACTGAGGCCTCCAACATCACCAATCCTCAACCTTTTCATGGAACAGACATTGTTGGTGTAGGCAATGGTGCAGGTTTGCATATCAAAAACTTTGGCTCATCCATTCTTCATTGCAAATCCCCTCATAAATCTCACTTCTTGCTCAAAGACATATTGCACTGCCCTAATGCTTCTGCCAATTTACTCTCCATTAACAAATTTTGTCTTGATAACAATTGTTGGTTTGCACTCACAGGTTCAAGTTTCACTGTGAAGGACAACCTGACAGGGGAGGTGCTGCTCCAGGGGCCTAGTGAGAATGGATTGTACCCCATTCCCTTGCATAAAAAATTCCTAAATAAGTGGAAGGGGCTTACTGCTCATCTTGGAGTCAAAACCACTGATGTAGTTTGGCACCAAAGACTTGGACATCCCTCTTCCTCGGTGTTTCAAAGAACTTTTGAAAAACCGAACCTTCTCTCTCTCGGTTCAGTAGACAAAACTAGGATATGTGAGTCTTGTCAGCTTGGCAAGTCTAAGCAACTCCCCTTTTGTGAATCTACTAGGATCTCTACTAGTCCCTTAGAAATCATCCACTCAGATGTTTGGACTTCTCCAGTCTCATCTTTGAGTGGCTGCAAGTATTATGTCCTTTTTGTAGACGACTATAGCAGGTTCACTTGGCTGTATCCTTTGCTAAATAAAAGTGATGTTTATCAATGTTTTGTTAAATTTACTTTACTTGTTGAAAACCTCTTCTCCACTAAAATTAAACAATTCCAATCTGACAATGGTGGTGAGTATACCTCAACTCTCTTCAAACAATTTCTCACTCAACATGGAATCCTTCACAGATTAACTTGCCCCCATACATCTCAGCAAAATGGAATTGCTGAGAGGAAACATAGGCACATCATGGAAATGGGACTTACACTCTTAGCTCAATCAGGACTCTCTCCAAAGTACTGGGTTGATTCATTTTTGACTGCCATCTTCCTAATCAATAGGCTGCCCTCACCTGTCCTCAAGAATGAATCACCATTCTCCAAACTTTTCAAAAAATCTCCTGACTACACCAACCTAAGAACCTTTGGGTGTCTGTGTTACCCTCTTCTAAGGCCTTATGCAAATCACAAGTTATCCTTTAGGAGTAAACCATGCATTTTCATTGGTTATGGTGGTAATCAACGTGGCTACCGCTGTCTTGACCCTCAAACTCACAAAGTCTACCTCTCTAGACATGTTTTCAATGAAACACAATTTCCAGCCAAAGGTATGTCTCTCTCACAAGGCTCCTGCAAGATCACTGCCTCTCCAGGTAACTCCTTAGTCATGATACCCTCTCATTTACCTACTGCACCTTATATGCCAACTGAACTCCATTCAGCTACACAATCTCCATCCTCACCTCCTGACCCATCTCCTCTCTCACCTTGTCACTTAGAACCAGCCTCTGCCTCCTCCACTCCTTCCTTTCATCACCCTCCACCTATTCTTCCAGCTCCTAGAATGATTACCAGATCCCAAACAGGTCATCTCAAACCAAAAGAGTTCCCTGGCTTCAAATTGTTTCAACATATCAAACACCCCTTGGTGGTCTTTCAAGCCAATCTGCTACCTTCAGAACCATCCACTTACAAACAAGCTGTTGCCAAACCAGAATGGAGGGATGCCATGTCTCTTGAGTATAATGCTCTTCTCTCCAATCAAACTTGGACCCTTTGCCCTAGGCCTTCTCATCAAAATGTGGTCAGAAACAAATGGGTCTTCAAAATCAAACAAAAACCAGATGGCATTGTGGACAGATTCAAGGCACGTTTAGTTGCTAAAGGATTTGATCAGTTGAGTGGTGTGGACTACTATGAGACCTTCAGCCCTGTTGTGAAACCTGCCACCATTCGTTTGGTTCTGGCTTTGGCAGTCCAATTCGATTGGAATATCAAACAACTTGATGTTTCAAATGCCTTCCTTCATGGGATATTGACTGAGGAGGTGTACATGGAGCAACCTCTAGGTTTTGTTCATCCTTTATACCCTGATCATGTCTGCAAATTGAATAAGTCTCTCTATGGGTTAAAGCAGGCACCTAGAGCCTGGTTCACTCGTCTCTCCCAAGCCTTGTTGGATATAGGCTTCTCTGGTTCACAAGTTGATCCCTCCCTCTTTACTTATCATGCTGGACCTATCCACATCTTTCTTCTAGTCTATGTGGATGACATCATTCTCACAGGCAATCGCTCAGAAACTCTCACTGTCATTATCAACAAGTTGCATGCTGACTTTGCCATGAAAGATCTTGGTTCCCTTACTTACTTCCTTGGAATTCAAGCCACTCGAGATTCTGCAGGCCTTCACCTTCGACAATCCAAGTACATTCTTGATCTTCTTGACAGAGCTCAAATGAAAGAATGCAAACCTTATTCAGCTCCATGTAGTGCTGGTTCCAAGATGTCCAAGTTTGATGGAGAACCTCTCTCTAACCCTGCTGAATATAGACATATTGTAGGTGCTCTGCAGTATGTGACTCTCACCAGACCAGACATTGCATATTCAGTAAACCAACTTTGTCAACACATGCATGCTCCAACTTCAGTTCATTTCACAGCAGCCAAACGAGTCCTCAGATATCTCAAGGGTTCTGTTAATTTTGGTCTTCAATATGGCAAAGGTCCTCTCACTATTACCACCTACTGTGATTCTGATTGGGCTGGTAACCCTGATGATAGAAGATCCACCACTGGTTTTGGCATTTTCTTTGGCCCAAATTTAATCTCCTGGTCAGCCAAGAAGCAGCATGTGGTCTCTAGGTCCAGTACTGAAGCAGAATATTGATCACTTTCCCTTGCAACAGCTGAAATGTTCTGGCTTCGCATGCTACTCAAGGAACTCCACATCAGTCTCCCTTCTCCTCCCACTCTCTGGTGTGATAACTCAGGAGCTCTTGCTTTGGCCTCTAATCCAGTTTTTCATGCACGCACCAAACATATTGAGGTAGATGTCCACTTTGTCCGAGAGAAAGTGCTCAACCGTGACATTCAAATCCATTATCTCTCCACTCTTGACCAAGTTGCAGATATCTTCACCAAGGGTCACACTCATCGCAAGGTTTTGCTTTCAGGACAAACTCATGGTCCTCCCTCCCATGAGTTTGTGGGGTGTTAAGAGTAAACAGAAGATCAAATGAAGTCCAAGGATAATCAAGAAACTGCATTTAATACACGTGACAAACACCATAGTTTTCATGCAACCTTGACACCTACAAAGAGCCACTAGAAGGACTTCACATCACAAAGAACTTTTCTTCCTCAATTCATGGAAACTTGTTCCCCACTTTCGCACACACTAGAGACTACAACAGCAGCCTATCCTCGCTGACTGCAGACTCTGTCATCCCCATTTCTTGCTGCAAATCCAACTCCTTAAGTTATTGCTGATTTTCCTCCAAGCAATGCCATCAACTCAGCACACCTTTGAGTTCCTCAATTTCCTTTCTCTACCATTTTAGTCTTTTCGTGGTTTATCAATCTTGTAAAGTTTTGTTTAGTCTTTTCTCTTGTAATCACCATACCTTGTAATTACTCTTGAGCCTATGGCTATAAATACCTAATACACTTGCTGTTGTTGGTTAAGCAAAACCAAAAACAGTTTCTCTTAAATCTTTCATTCAAAATGGCGCAGCCTATCGGCGTGCAAAGGAAGCATTAGCTATCATGGAGAAATATGTACTTATGGAGGAATTTCTCCAATGTATTTCTGATATATATTATCGTAGCTGAGCATTGTACTTGGATTTAGTCATGTACGTGTTTGGAAAAGCGTGGTCGTAAACTTTCTATACAGAGCATTGATTCCTAAAATTTAATTGGGTATGGTTTATTTGGAAAATATTGCAAAAATTAATAAAGATTGAATGAGTTCTCAATGAGTAGCTCAATCGGGTGAGGACGATGCCTCATGAAGCAGAAATCATTAAGTTCGAATCGCCCCTCCCCATTTTCTTGTGTAGACATGTCAAAAATAAAATAAAATAAAGAGAAAAATATAATTTAGCTCCCCAAACTATTGGTCATTTTCATTTTACCTCCTTAATATTCAAAAAGTGATAAAGTAGCCTCCCAAACTACCAATCAGTTGCAATTTGGCCACTCTGTTAGTTATTACATCAAATAGGATGAAAAATTCAATACTGCATCGTTTTGGCAAGGTTACAATACTAAAATGCCATTTTGAAAAAAAAAAATCAAATTAAGAAAGAAGCCCACAAAACGACACCGTTTAGCAACCCATTATAGTTCCAGCGCTCCCGCTTCCTCAACACCTCTACGATTCGCTCATGGAGGGGGTGCATTGGAGTTCCCCATGAGAACTGCCGCAGGATTGAGAAATGGGTGTTGAGGCCCCGGTCCTGACATATAGGATTGCGGCAACAAGAACCTATAACACGAACATGAGCAGCGAGCTCATGGGGTGAAAACAGGATCTGCAACCCCATTTGTGGCTACAACCTCATTGGCACGAGGCGCCGTCAAGTTGGTGGCAATTGATTGGAATCAATTGATGTGTCATGAAAACGGTCCGAAAATTGTTTTGGAACAATTCAAGCTCTAATTCATGGGCATTAAATTCATGATTAGGTTCCATGGAATGAACTCGTTCTCTCCTCATGCATACTCGGATCGAGCGGCCAAATGAGGCCAAAGGTGAAGAACCACAGTTATCGTGAGAGGGCATTGTCACAATATTAAAAAAAAAAAAAAACCCTCAGAATTCAAGACCACAAATCCACAAAATCAACAAAACTTTGTCAAGAATCCGATTCATTTATAAATATTATTCAACAAGATCCGACAACCTAAATGCGGAAAGTTCTGCAACCCAAAACCTGCAAAACTTGTCTATCCTCCTGCGAAAAAGAAGAAGCAAATTTCAATACAATAACACAAACAAAGTTCAGCACTCCCTCCATGAGCGAATCGTAGAGGTGTCGAGGAAGCGAGCCGAACGATGAATGGGTTACTAAACGGCGTCGTTTTGTGGTCTTCCTTTTAATTTGATTTTTTTTTAGCAAAAGGGCATTTTAGTAACTTAACCTTGCCAAAACGACGTAGGATTGAATTTTCCATCATTTTGACGATAATGACTAACTAAGTGGTCAAATTGTAACTAGTTGATAGTTTATGGGGCTATTTTATCACTTTTTAAACATTTGGGAGCTAATATGAAAATGACTGATAGTTTGGGAGGCTAAATTATATTTTTTCCTAAAATAAAATAAAGAGTGAATGAATAATTTTGTCTCAAATTGGTTAAATTTGATCGATTCAATTTAAGAGTTTTCCATAAAAATAGAATTTCAAAATTTACACGTAGAGACTTTAATAAGCGTGGGCGGCTATAATTTTTTTTGAACTAGGGTTTTTATTAAAAGAAAAATCGTTGTAAGGAAAATATTTAATATTTGTGTAAAATAAAATTTTACTTTAATGGGGAGATTCGATCTTATGCCCTATTAATACTTGATATGCTAATATATATATATATATATATATATTTTTTTTTTTTTTGATAACTACTTGATATGCTAATAGTAATAGGTATATATGAAAATCCATTAATTCATGAAAGAATTAAATCTGAAAAATTAATGTAATAATTAATTTTTGGTAATTGAGATTTACTAACCTTTTTATTACTCATCATCTATATGGAATGATTTTAAGAACTTGAAGGAAAATCATGAAATTGGAGGAGAAATTGGGTACGTTATATATACTCCTTCTATAATGGTAGCTATAATTCCCATCACTGGCTCGATATATCTTATTAATCAAAGAGGAATACGACATATATATATACTAATACAAATGGAAAAAGAGAAGAAGAAAAAGCTAACACAATTCACTCTACCCAAACACATTGATGATCCATCTTCACAACACATTTTTTTGTGTGTTTCCACCGACTTTTAAACCATGCATGTGTTAGATTCTGAACGATCGTAGGATCTTGTATAATTAATCTCAGGAAGGATTTCTCCCGTTAGGGTGAAAATCCTGTAGAGATCAAGAGAACTTAAACACACATTCTGTACGTAACAAAATCAACGTACGTTAAATTGAGATATAGTGTTTGTGTTCTCATGGGACTCTATTTATAGAGTCCCAACTTAACTCTTGACCAAGAGTTATGTCTCTTGACGGGTTACCTCAACTGGAAGTTATATTAGCTTCCTGTATATATTATACAATCTGGCGTGGGTATGACCACATTTATAATAGTGTGATCATTCTATGCACCTTCATCTCCCACTTGATCATACTATTATGATCGGTAATAAAACCCTAGTTATACATGTTTACCTTTGGTATCGTAAAACATGTCAACTCCTTATATGCTAACGCTTGCAGACAATAATCAGATTATAACATCTTTGATGTGTACACACTTATGTTATTTCATCTGATTGCACCTTTTTACCGTATGTATCTTACTGACGACATACTAGTGGTGACTTTTCTTGCTATATAATCTAAGCAAATAACATTAATTATCCATAGTTGAGAATACAGTCCACACCCAAACTACAATTAATGATTTTTACATAGTAACCATATGTAAACTTGTATTGAATTTTTCATTCAATTTCTTATCTCCAAGGTTATCCCTATTTGAGATTTACATTGACACTTCTTTCCGATGACTATCGGTATATAGATACTATACCAAACTTAACATAATGCCTTTAAGTGGACTTTACACATTTATGTTTGTTTATGATATCTATATTCACAAGTGTCATTCACCCAAGAATGTTCATTACATTTAATGAGGCGTAAGAAACGCATACCATCATTCATTCAGGCATTCCCTGAATTCTTCTGATTATGCCGTTTTTACCATTAGTTGAGCATGATTACCATGGTAATAATAATTTTGCCCCATGCCAACTCTCATCTGTAAAACCTACAGATTGTCGTCAGATCATGACATGGCTATACGTGCGCACGTTTTCGTCATCTTATCTGACCGCATCCTTTACCATATACTTCCTTACCGATAGTATATTAGGGATGACTTCATTTCGCTATCTCTCAAACGAACGGCATCAATTCTCCATGGTTGGGAGTATAGTCCACACCCATTCCACAATTGACGACTTCAGTCGTACACAAAACCATGTGTCGACCTGCGCTAAATTTTTGATCAAGTACTTCCTTTAAAGCCATTATTCCTATGGTTTTCCTTTATACGCCTTATTAGCGTCTTTTTACACCTTCTGAGCATAGATACTACTCAATCTCAACATAATGCCTTTTAGTGGACTTTACATTTATGTGAGATGTAATATCCGTACCTCATTAGTGTCATTTGCCCTTAACTAACCAATTATTTTCCCATTAGGCAGAAGTGCATAAAATCGTTCTTCCAGGCGTCCCCGGATCCTTCCGACTATGCGTCAACCCATGTAGCTCTCACCTAGGTGTATTTCAATCCCATTGTTGCTACATGCCCTCTGAATTTATCCAGAGGCAATCCCTTGGTCATAGGATCGACTACCATCTCTATTGATGAAGTAAATTCAACCTTTATTTCACCTTTTCTCCATTATATCTTGAATATAGTGATAACTTCTATAAATGTATTTGTCATTAGAGCTATGTGCTCCACTTTTTATTAAAGAGATAGCAGACTTATTATAGCAAAACACATTTATTGGTCTACTAGGTATACCTAAATTAAACTATCGACAAAAAATTAAATCCAGCCCAAATTACTTACCTTTGTGCTGCATGCAATGTACTAAGCTCCATTGTGAACTCCGCAACACAACCTTGTTTCTTTCTGAAACCAAGAAACAACCATTCCACCAAATAGAAATATGCATTCACTTGTAAATTTTTATCAACTAGATAACCTGCAAAAACTGCATCACTACAAGCAATAAAGTCAAAATCACTTGATGCCATGCAAATATCACCGTATTTGCTTCTTTGGCTGACAATGTACTCTAATTGGATTGAATTTGAAACATACTCATCAATCCAGTTGCATGACAAATATCATGTCTAATACTTGTCATAACATACATGAGGATGCCCATAGCCTGGGCATAAGGGATATTTCCATTTCTTTGTTATTATCTTCTCATTTCTTGAGCACATAGTCTCTTTTCCCTTCGTAGACAAGTTTGCTCAAAACTTTACAATTCTCCAAATTGTACCTTTTGAACACTTTATCTAGATAGTTTTCGATCCAAAAACAGTAATCCTTAATTTCTCTATCCAGAAATTCTTGTACCAAGAACATGAGTGTCTCTATCCATGTCTTTTTATTTTAAATTTGGATCTTGAGAATGCATTTTATTTCATTCACCATATCCAGACAATAACCAGCTAACAATATATCATTAACATATAATGGCTATATTGTTGACTTATCTTGGCACCTCTATGTGTAAACACAGTGATTTAACGAACTCATCTCATATCCTATTTCCAGTATAACTTGGTGGAACTTCAAATACCACTGTGTCATTATCACTCAGAACATAATGATTTCTGAGTATACTTGACGGTTGCCTTTATCTCTTACTCCCACTGTTTCCATCACTTGCATCCACAAGTGATTGATCTTTAAATTTTCTTTTACTCCCACTGTTTTGAACATATGTGTCTTGTTCGTCTTGTAATGGAGTATCTTGTAGTTCTAGACATTGAGAATCTACATTTTGTGAAAGTTAGATCATTTTCATAGGAGTAATTTAGTTGATATTCTGAAGAAAGATAGCATAACTACTTTCTATCAATCTTCTCTCAGAATAGTAGATTTTGTACCCTCTACATAAACCTGTAGAGCTGTAGCCCTTCGAATAAGCTTTCCAACGGTTTTTGAACGAACCAAATCGGAGTTAAACCGAGCTAGAACGAGCAAAATTACTAAAACCCTCTTGAATCTGCCGGTTCAGGTGAACCGGGCGGTTTTCTGGTGCTGGACCGGGTTTGGTGAATCCGGACCTCTTGAACCGCGGGTTGAATCCCGGACCGGTTATCTGGTATGGGCGGTTTGGCGGGTCGGGCAATTTAATTGCCGGTTGTTTTCAACAAATAGGGCTTTTGCGGGTCGGGCTCCATTTTGGGCCGGAGCGGAAGGGCTAACGAATTGGGCTGCACTGATGGATCGTTATGGTGGGCGTGCTCCAGGAGGCGTGGAGCGGGTCGGTTGACCCGATCCAAGACCGAAACGGCATAAAGGTTAGAAATCAAAAAAGAAGCCGCAAACGCCGTTGCTCAAACCAGTGCCTTCTTCCCCCTTAAGAGCCTTCGGAAAGCCTTGATCACTAGGCTAAGCGCATCTGATAATTGATTTTAACCAAATCAATTAGTAAACCATTTCCCAATCTGCGCTGTAAAAATTGTGCTTCTTCCTCGCACTTCTCCTTCGGAGAACTGTATTCTGATCTGCTGGGCTGAATCGGTGTGATATCAATCCCATCCCCATAGAAGAAATGTATTCTGATCTTGACAGTTCTTCGTTCTCTGCACTTGTGGATTTGGTCGATTGCGCGCTGCGAAACTTTTTCGCACATCAAACTTGTTCCTCGTAGCGGACCATTTCGCGTCGGTCATGCATCCCGTTCTTCCCCTTGGCTTGTCGGCGTCGCTCTCGTCGGAGTCGCTATCGAAGAAGTCACTCTCGTCAGCGTCGGGGTTAGGATTCAGGCGCGGGGATTGCGGCAGAGGAGCAGAATTTGAGGCTGGGACAGGAACAGTGACAACGGTTGTGTTATTAGAAGCGGAATGAGAGGGGTAGATTTGTGGTTTCGCTTCTGTTTCTGTTTACCTTTGAGAGTGCGTTTTCGGACTTTTCTCACCATCGACGATCATCCTCTCTTCTCCTTCTTCTTCCTCTCCACCACCTTACCCATCTCTCTCTCTCTCGGCAGAAACCCTAACCACCGCAGTCAAAGATTTCTATTTTCACCGTTGTCTTCTTCCTCCAGATTTCCTTTTTTTTTTTTTTTTTTTAATACCTCTGCGATTCTTCCTCTTCCCAAACCGATGCCTTCTCCAGTTCTCCTTCACAGAAACTTAACCCCGCAGAATCTTAACCATTAGACCAGACGCATCTAATGTTTGATTTTAACCAAATCAAATCTTAAACCGTGATTGAATCTGTTCGAATCTGTTTGCACAGATTACTTGCGATGGCATCCATTAATTTTAACCAAATCAAATTATAAAACCATATTCAAATCTGTTTGAATCTGTTTCTTATCACAGATTAGTTGCGTGTATATGCATCCGAACAGAGTATATATATACATATAATTGCAATTTGAAGATATAAACTTCAAATAACTCAATTCACGTTCATAAGAAGAACCAACGGATGAAGCAATTTCAAATTCTTGCATCAAATTCTTGATCTTCCACAACCTGGCTCTGATACCACTGTTAGATTCTGAACGATCGTAGGATCTTGTATAATTAATCTCAGGAAGGATTTCTCCCGTTAGGGTGGAAATCCTGTGGAGATCAAGAGAACTTAAACACACATTACGTTAAATTGAGATATAGTGTTTGTGTTCTCATGGGACTCTATTTATAGAGTCCCAACTTAACTCTTGACCAAGAGTTATGTCTCTTAACGGGTTACCTCCACTGAAAGTTATATTACCTTCCTGTATATATTGTACAATCTGGCGTGGGTATGACTACACTTATAATAGTGTGATCATTCTATGCACCTTCAACATGCCAATGAATGTAATTATTCGGAGAAAGAAATTTAAATTGAAGTGAATTTAAATTATCAAATAAGTCTGCTTTTTCTTGAATGTGTTACACAGAAATTAATTTAGAGCAGGAAACAATTTGAACACAGCTGAACGTAACGTACCGCTGGTTGTGGAGAATCTATATCGGCGAGAACCCAGCTAAGGGAAAGAGGACAACGTAACGTCATTGAAGCCTAAGAAAAAGAAAAGAAAAAAGAGACTAATTAATTAGCGACATATTCTGATTTGAAAGATGTTCTGCATAATATTTTTCTTTAATTATCTTGATTTTTCATTTAAATGATATATAATAAAATTTATTATATTATTATTATTATTATTATTATTATTTCCATTCCTAGTACATTATATCTATTAATAGCTTTAGGGTTTCATTATAAATAAGTATCAGTTGTAATAGAATAAACAACTTTCTTTTATGTGTTGATTGTGTGTGCATTGAGAACGCACATGCTCTTTCACAATTATCGCTTCCGCTATGTTACTATGTCTCTGTCTGTACGCTCGAGTAAGCTTTCTGTCTTTTTGATTTCTTTTTGAAACTATTATTATTTTTATTATGTTTCACTGATGTGAATGTGTCTTTGTTTTGTATCTCTATGTTCCCACTAAACTTTTCAACTCTTTGTCCACTTTGCTACATGTTTAAGTTTGACGTTTTTATCAGTATCCGTCAAGTGAAACCGAAGACGCTGCTTTCCACTGACACTCTTTTTACCTACAGTAATAGGCTATAGATAAATCTTTTTCTCTCGAGTCTTTGGAAAAATTCCTTGTTTTTGGCTCACTGTTTATTAATTGTAAAATTACTAATTATTTTATATAATTATTCGGTATTTGCACTAAATCTTCATCTAAAGCTAAATTACGCTGTTTTTAAGTTTGAAACTCTTCGTTTTATTTCAAAAATTTATTTGCCATATCTAAATTCTTTTTGAAGAAACAGTGGGGGAAATTAAATTTTGTAATTTAGTAATCAATGGATTATGTAAATTTGTCCACCATGTTATAATTGCCTTCTGTTTTCTTTGGAAATAATTTGCAATTTGAGCTATTTTCATTCCTCTTAAATTTTTATTTAATTTTTTTTACTTTGTTTTGTAGCATTCATATAATTAATAATGTACGTTATTACTGTACTAGCTATTTTTTCAATATATTTTTTTGTTACATAAATATTTTTTGTTTAAAGACCATGTCTAGTACCTTCATAAATAGTTCAGGTCTATCTGTAAAGACAATTACGTTAGAATTAGAGGCATTAATTATTTAAAAATTTAAGTTGTTATTTGCAAGCTTACGGTGTACGAAGTTTAGAGGCCCCTACGTGTTCCAAATGGTGTCATGATTTTTATTTTTTATTTTTCTAATTAAAAAGGTTGGAGGGGGAGGCCAATTGTAGTTATCTTACTTGGGCGTGACCATATATAGTAGCACTAACCCGCGGGGCGCCACTTAGGAGGGGCTTAAATGGTAAGAACAATAGACGCTCATTCAAGACCAACCGAGCCATGTTTATTCTCAGAATAAATTTTCCTATCTTTTTTGTTTTTAATTTTGCCATGTCTGTAATCAAACTTGGACTTATGTAAACTATTTTTTACTCGTTATATATATTTTTCACTAATTTAAACCGAGAGGGATCGAGCCATTTAAGCCACCCGCGTGTCCTTATAAGATTTGAGTGAGGAATTCACAACTATATATCTTAATTTTCCAATATTTACTGATCAATGCATGGTTTTGGCAAATTATATGTCCCAATAGCTAATCCTCCTATTAAAGTATTTGTTTGCATTATTTTTTGAGCAACACAATTACGATTTTAATTATAATTAAGCTTGCGGTGTCTTAATTATCTCAAAACTCACTTTATTATAAATGCCTTTTTTTTTTTTTTTTTTTTATGTGACAAATTAAAGGTGGACCCTTGAATTTATTACAATATTATGTAAATGATCTCTTGAATTTAATGTGTGTAAATATTGAATTCATGTGATTTTTTTTGCTTACTTTGTTTTTTAACATTAAATATTTCTTAATGTCGTAAGTGTGCTATTAGATTTGCTTACAAACATAGTTCAAAAACATCACATTAATGTATTATATATATAATAGCAAATGTGGATTAGTTTTTTATACATGTGCTTTTGAGTAAATATCAAATGTATAAAAGCACGTTAGATGTCATTATATTAATAATACGGGTATTTTATTTTTCACTGTATTATTAATATAATGACATCTAACATGCTATTACACATTTGATATTTACACAAAAGCACATGTATAAAAAAATAAATAATTCATATTTGCTATTATATATATATATAATAGCATGTGATGTTTTTGAACTATATTTGTAAGCAAATCTAATAGCCCAATTACGACATTAATTAAGAAATGTTTAATGTTAAAAAACAAAGTAAGCAAAATTAACATGTATTCAATATTTACACATTAAATTCAAGAGACCATTTACATAATATTGTAATAAATTCAAGGGTCCAACTTTTGTCACATAAAAAAAAAAAAAAAAAAAAATTATAATAAAGTGAGTTTTGAGATAATTAAGATACCGCAAGCTTAATTATAATTAAAATCGTAATTGTGTTGCTCAAAAACTGATGCAAACAAATACTTTAATAGGAGGATTAGCTATTGGGATATATAATTCACTGAAATCATGCATGGATCAGTAAATATTGGAAAATTAAGATACTGTGAATTCCTCCCTCAGATCCTGGAAGGACGGGTGGCTTAAATGGCTCGATCGATCACTCTCGATCGGTTTAAATTAGTGAAAAATATATATAACGAGTAAAAAAAAGTTTACATAAGTAGAAGTTGATTACAGACACAACAAAATTAGAAACAAAAAGGATAGGAAAATTTATTGTGAGAATAAGCACAGCACCATTTGGAACACGTAGGGGTCTCTAAACTATGTACACTGTAAGCATGCAAATAACAACTTAAATTTTTAAATAATTAATGCTTCTAATTCTAACGCGTAGTAATTGTCTTTGAAAATTCTAAAAACGATTCCAAACGACACCTATTCAAATGTCTAGGTATTTCACAAAAATTATGCAGAATAAGATCTAACCTAACAGTTAAAATTCAACCAAATACAGATATGAAATAAACATTCAAAAACACAGATATTTGGTTACGAAAAGGAAACCATTTAGAGAACTCTCTAAATGTAAAACCTCTTCGGGGCAGCCAAATCCAGGAAATCAATTTACTATAAGAAGAATAAGGAATACAAGAAGGATTACAAAACCTTTACAATTGACACTTCCTTGCACACGACAAGCGACCCACTTGACTTCTACCGCAGTAGCTCTTTCCAGAACATCTGCCACAATTCTTCTATATGATTTTCTTTTACCGGAACTCCGATAGACTTCTCAACCATAGATTTATCAAAGAAATAACTAAAACTCTAAGAGATTCAATTTAACGCTCACTACATATAATCTCTCTTAGCACAGCCTCCGACGAACTCTCTAGGGGTGAAAATTTGTGCCTCTCTCTTTTATAATGATGTGTATATATTAGTGCATCGAACCCTAGACCTGGGCCCACTAAAAACATGTTTTTGGGCATAATAGGTACAGGGTGTCCGGACAGGTTAATGGACTGTCTGGACACGGCTTTGCGGAGCAAAAATAAGGTTTCTGGAATTGCGGTCCGGACACGGGGAAGGTCGGTCTGGACCCGACATGCAATGAGTGAAACGGCATTCTAAAAATGTTGTCCAGTCTTCATCAATAATTCCGATTGATGGACGTTTGTGGTCCGATTGAGCTGAAATTTTATAAAGATGTTTATGACACATGAATCTACATTATGAATGGTGGAGATTTGATTCTGAGCATTCTATTTCAGTGTTTGAGCCCATGAACAGTAGCCTCTGCATTTTGAAACTGAATTAAACCAACACAAGAACTAACAAACTCCCCATTTGACAATTCAGTGACAAAACTAAAATACTGAGCCAATCCCATCATCTTCCCATATTTACTCCCTCTTTTTGTCATAGAATGACCAAAGGTATTCATATTTCTTAAAATACTTCACAAAATACATCAAAGCATATGTAGAACAGGAATACAGAAATAAAACTCATAATCAAAAAAATGACGTAGAATACAAGATCATGAACACACATCACCAAAAACTCCCCCTCAACACATGACTCAATAATCAACAAGAAGCTAAAAAAGCAAAACATGTTTCTCCTCCTCAAAAGTCAAATGAACACACATGATACATACATCAATGACTCATATATTGCACAATGAATATTTCAAACATGCTCCAAATATGCAAAATATACATGAGACTAGAAATGGCAAGAAACTCATATTGCTTAACCCAAGCAAAAAAAAAAATGTTTCATTCAACCCATACTTGTGTGGTGTGTGTGTAAGCCATCCAAAGAGAAAAATTTTTCAACTTACAAAATAAGGAGAAAGTTTCACGACCATGAAGTTTTGACAAGTATATCAAATCAAAAGTCAAACCTTATCATAATAGGGCCTAGCCACTCTTAGTGGGAACGTAGAGATACAAAGCAAAGACACATTCACATCGGTGAAACACAATAGAAATAATAATAATTTCAAAAAGACAGAAAGCTTACTCCAGCATAGAGAGAGAGACAAAGTAACATAGTGGAAGCGATAATTGTGAGAGAATGCACGTTCTGAATGCACACACAATCAACAAATAAAAGAAAGTTGTTTATTCTATTACAACTAATACTTATTTATAATGAAACTCTAAAACTATTAATAGATAGAATCTACTTGGAACGGAAATAAAATAAAATCAAACATAATATATATATATATATATATATATATATATTCTAGATGGCAAATCAAGAGAATTAAAGAAAAATATTATGCAGAGCATCTTTCAAATCATAATATGTCGATAATTATTATTATTATTATTATTTTTCTTAGGCTTCAATTACATTTCCTTCTTGTGCTTAAATCACCAAGATTGCTTAGGGGGTGCTTGTTAAACAACAACACCCCCAAGGCACTATTCATCGATCTTAAATGTTTTTTTTTAAAAAAAAATAATGATTGATATGAAAAAATAAAAAAGTGGTATTAGGGTTTAACAAACAAGGGCTTAATTCCTTAGCGGTCACTTTCCTTAGCTGGGTTCTCGCCAACCGAGATTCTCCCCAACCAGCCGTACGTGACAGCTGTGTTCAAATTGTTTCCTGCTCTAAATTAATTTCCGTGTAACACATTCAAGAAAAAGCAGACTTATTTGATAATTCAAATTCTCTTCAATTTAAATTTCTTTCTCCGAATAATTACATTTATTTGCATGCATGGTTTAAAAGTCGGTGGAAACACACAGAAAAATGTGTTGTGAAGATGGATCATCAATGTATTTGGGTTGAGTGAATTGTGTTAGCTTTTTCTTCTTTTCTTTTTCCATTTGTATTAGTGACTATATATATATATGTTGTATTCCTCTTTGATTAATAAGCCAGTGATGGTAATTATAGCTACCATAATAAAAGGAGTATAACTAATTATTTGCCAACTAGCTATAAATGTAGCTACACAAATTCTCCTCCAATTTCATGATTTTCCTGATTTTCCTTCAAGTCCTTAAAATCATTCCATGTAGACGATGAGGTAATAAAAAGGTTAGTAAATCTCAATTACCAAAAACTAATTATTACATTAATTTTTTCGATTTAATTATTTCATGAATTAATGGATTTTCATATATACCTATTACTATTAGCATATCAAGATTTTTTTTTTTTTTTTTTCATGTCCGCACAAAAGGGGGAGGAGGATACGAATTAATGATCTTTGCGATTGAATTACCTCTTGGAAACAGCATATCAAGTATTAGTAGTAGGGCATAAGATCGAATCTCTTGTTGGGTTGGGTTTCCCTCTTAAATGGAGGATGGCCCAAACTTGCCCAAAACTAGCCCATGTGTGTTTTTATTTATAAACCCATACTGAGAGGCCCATTTGGGAGAGTAGGGTTAATAACCCTATCCTTTGCTGCTGCAAAGAGTAAGAGAGCAATCAGAAAAATAAGAAGAAAAAGAAGAGAGAGCTGCCGCCAGACAGAGAGAGAGAAAATAGAGTTTCTAGAATTTTCTGTCTGGTCTTGATCAAGTGATTCGATCAACAATCATTTGTGGTCCAATTGAACTGAAATTTTGGATGTTCATGATACGTGATTCATCATTCTAAACGGTGGAGATGGGATTCTGAGCATTAAGTATCAGTTTTTTAACTCGTGAACATTAGTCTCTGTTTTTGGTGAGATCTTTCTTTAAATCTTGTAGAAGTTGATTTGTACCAAGGAATTGTATTTCTTGAAAATAGTTGCTGATTATATGCCTCTAGTTGAGACTATAGAAGACTCATGTATTCCCATTATTGTTGATAGTGTAATTGTTTGAGTGGACTACGGTCCTGTGGTTTTTCCTTCTCACATTAGGAAGGTTTTTCACGTAAAAATCATGTGTATTATGTTTGTGGTGTTTGGATATATATTTTTCGCATATATATTGCTCTATTTTATAGTTTTCTACATATTCACACAAAGAAGGAGTTTGTGTATTGTTGTTTCTCCCTACATCTCCCCCATTAAAATAATTTTTTATTTTGCACAAATATTACATATTTTCCTTACAATGATATTTTCTTTTAATAAAAACCCTAGTTCAAGAAAATTATAGCGGCCCACGCTTATTAAAGTATCTACGTGTAAATTTTGAAATTCTATTTTGATGGAAAACTCTTAAATTGCATTGATCAAATTTAACCCATTGAGACAAAATTATTCATTCACTCTTTATTTTATTTTATTTTATTTTTGACATGTCTAAGCAAGAAAATATGGAGGGGCAATTTGAAATTAATGATTTCCGTTTCATGAGGCATCGTCCTTAGCCGATTGAGCTACCCATTGAAGACTCATTCAATCTTTATTAATTTTTGCAACATTTTTCAAATAAACCATACCCAATTAAATTTTAGGAATTAATGCTTGCATAGAAAGTTTACGACCTAACAACCATGCTTTTTCCAACACATGACTAAATCCAAGTACAATGCTCAACTACAATAATATCATAAATACGTATGATAGCTAATGCTTCCTTTGCATGCTGATAGGCTGCGCCATTTTAAGAAATTATAATGTAGTTATTGAAAGAAGTGCGATATATGGTTAGAAAATGAATAATTAAGTTGTTTGCCAAATGAGCCATCTTTAAGTCTAAATATTCTATTGTAGAAAAAATTGTTAAGTAGTAATGTACATAAAATAATGATATCACCTCCACGATAACCAAACAATTTAATATTTTCAACGGTTTTAGGATGGCTAAAATTGTTAATTAGGTCAAAACTTTTTGGTAGTTTCACACTTGGGTGCATATTCGTTCAATGGTGTGCAAAAATGTCACTAACTTTTGTTAATAAAAAGTAGGTTGAGAAAAAAAATCAAAAGGCAAGTAGCATCTATAACTATTTTTTTATTGTTTAATGTTCGTTTAATTCGATTCACCCATTCTTCACCGTAAGACAGAAATCAACGGTTGTTTAACTTTTATGAATTTTTCCATAACTTTTTTTATTTATTTATTATTATTAATACTATTTATAGTTTTTGCTATTTATTTTGTAGACGTTTTTCAAATAAAATAAAATAAATTATAATGAGAAATTTGCTCATAGCACATATGCTATTGTACATGATGGACTAAAAGAAGGCAGTCGTCCATGCAATTGAATTGAGAATAACTTCAATAAGGTTGTGGCATATATCTATCTTTTTGTAACCATCAATCAATATGTGACACCTAAGCATGAAATACATTAAGAAAAAAAAAAAAAAATACAACTACCTACTTATATCACATTTAATTATTTTAAAAAATAAAAAATAAATTTAGAAGATGGCAGCAACTCAAGGCCACCTCAGAGGGAGGTGGGGGGTGATGGTGCCACCACCGACCACTTCCGGGGTGGCTAGGGGTGGCCCGCTAGCCACCCCGCCAAATCTAGGGTAGCCAGGAGTGGCACGCGACCACCCCCATGGCCTAGGGGTGGCTTATGGCTACCCCAACTAGATTTGGGGTGGCCACTGCCCATGGGTTTGGGTGGCAGCAAGCCTCCCAACAGGCCACCCCTGAAGTGGCTAGACCAACGGTGCCACTGCCCCAACCCACCTTTGGGGTGGCTTGCTAGCCACCGCCTCCCCCACTTGAGGTGGCCAGCAACCACCCATTTTATTTATTTATTTTTTTAAAAAAACTTAATTAGTTTTTAAAGTTTTTTTTTTTTTTTGTTCATATTTGGTATGATCAAATGTGGTTGTATTTTTTTTGCTAAGTTTATGTTTAATATAATGGACTTAAGTGTCATCTTGTGATTGGTGAGAACAAAAAAGTGAATTTCTGTCACACAACCGTATAGAAGTTACTCTCCATTCGCTGACATGGTTATGACAATTCAGCCTTAATTTATTATTATTATTTTTTTTCACAACAGATGGTGAAAGGGTGTGTCGTGACGTAATTTGTATTTCCCATGTCATTAAATGTATGGGCCCATATGTTTTTGCATTTTTAATTGAAGGCAATAAATGTATGAGGCTTATGTCCTTGCTATTTTAATTGGTGTGGGACCGACCGGAAATCGGAGGTTTTTACTCCACTTCTTCCTACCACTCGTTTGGTTTGTGAATTGCTTATGTATTTCATTAATAAATAGTATAGTTATTTATGATAATAGAGGAAAGTGAAATTGAATAATTATTTTTATTTTTTAATTTGGTCAAATTACGCAAGTTCTGATTGAATTGACTCATATTTAAAAAATAAAAATAAAAACCACCCACTTAAGTGGCCCGGGTGGCCCCCTAAGAAAATATGGGGTGGCCTAGCTTAGCCACCCTGAAATGCCACCAGGTGGTGTGACCACCCTCGTCTTCTTTATGGCATTGGCAGTTGACTAGCACTTTATTTTTTTATTTTTTTTTTATTTTTTTTTGTAAGTTTAAAGTATAAAAAAAATAATATATATAGATGTTTTTGGAAAAATACAATTCATTTCTTAATTAATGAACAACTATTTCTCTACGTAAGAGAATCGTTATTTCCGACCATTCCATTCCAAAAATGTATTTCACAAATCAAACGAAGTCTAACTTTAAGAATAAATTTTGCATGCCTTATTATTGAACGTTCCTCTATTTAAATAGAGGGATAAAACCTGCTTAGAGTTGAATTCTACGACTTTGAAATTCAACTCCTACGTACAATGATTCCGTCACTGGAAATTACTCTTTCGATCAGTTATCATTTTTCCTATTTCCTACGACAACCAAATGGAAATAAACTCGTATGGCAAGATAAAAGACAAACTCATAGTCTCCTACGGCTGGATACTTATTGCCCCGGTATTCCAACGCAATCCATATCTTCAGCCAAAATAATTAAACTAAAAGACTCCTTGTGTTGCATATGCAATATGCAAAATAATTAGTATTAATATTTCACTATGTTGGCATAGTGAAATAGTAATGAGATATTAATTTGGTACATATATAACATTACCCTTTACTTAATTTATTGGAACCCACGTAATCATCTCGATTATTCTTTCTCACAACGGGAACAAGAAAAGTAAAGGCGCCAAGACCATAATATAGATGAAATGGACAAATTGGAGTGCAAAATAATGAAAATTGCTGATGAGGAAGCAAACACGGAGGCACAAATTTGTTTTTATTAAGGCCGAAAACTAAAATAATAAAATGTAATCACAAATTAACTTTTTTTGTTGTTTTTATTATCATATATAAGGTATAGTAATCAGAATTTAAAATAGAAAACAACAAATAATAACAAAAATAACATACTTGAATAATAAAAATCTAATTGATGACTATTGGCTAAATTCTAAAGTATAAAGAATAACTTATAAAAAAACTGGTGATGAAGGTGAAAATTCTTACCGTAAGCCTCAATGTTATTATTGTAAGAATTATGGCCACATAGAGAGGTATTGTAGGCTCAAAGAAAAACAAGTAAACTTTGCTGAGGAAAAAGAGAAAGATGAAACAGAAAGTTTGTTTCTTGCTTGTTATTCTGCTAAAGAAAGTACACCAAATGTTTGGTATATGGATAGTGGGTGCAGTAATCACATGACAGCCAATTTAGAAGACTTCGCTAGCTTGGACAAATCTGTTACAAGCAAAGTGAAGATGAGTGATGGAACCATGGTTGAAACACATAGCAAAGGTAATATAAAGTTGAACTCATGTGGAATGGACAGCATATACAATGTTTATATGTTCCTAATTTGGATACAAATTTGTTAAGTGTGGGGCAATTTTTAGAAGAAGGTTATTGTCTTGTTTTTGAAGATTTATCATGCTATGTGTATAAAGACAAAACCAAGCAGCATTTGTTAGTCCATGTCCCTATGGCTAAGAACAAAATTTTTCCTCTTAATATTGCTGGGGAAAAACAAGCACTTAAGGCTTCATTTTTAGATGATAATTGGTTGTGGCATCATAGATATGGACATCTAAATTTTAGAAGCTTGAAGTTTTTGGGTGAAAATAATTTGGTGGATGGTTTGCCTTCAATTCAACATGTTGATGCTTTGTGTAAAAGTTGTATATTTGGAAAGCATCATCACAATGTTTTTCCTAAGGGGGAAGCAAGAAGGGCCTCAAAACAAATTGAATTGGTACATGCAGACATTTGTGGGCCTATGCGAACTCCCTCACTTAACAACAGAAAGTATTTTATTATCTTTGTGGATGATTATAGCAGGATGACTTGGGTGTATTTCGCTAAGGAAAAATATGAAGTTTTTTCAATTTTCAAGAAGTTCAAGAATCAAGTTGAGAAACAAAGTGGTAACTTTTTGAAGATTTTGTGAACTGATCTTGGTGGTGAGTTTCTCTCCAAGGAGTTTGACAGTTTTTGTGAAGATTTTGGCAATTTCAGGCAATTGACAGCTAGTTATACCCCTCAACAAAATGGGGTTGCGGAGAGGAAAAATGGAAGCATTGTGAAAATGGCTAAAAGCATGCTTATAGCCAAAGGAATTCCAAACAGTTTTTGGGCTGAAGCTGTTCATACAGCTGCCTATCTACTTAATCGAAGTCTATCGGCATTGCAACACCAAATTCCTTTTGAAGCATGACATGGTTGGAGACCCAAGGTAACTCATTTTAAGATTTTTGGTTGCATTGCCTATGTTCATGTTCCTTCTCAAAAGAGGCATAAACTTGAAGATAATAGTGTGAAGTGCATATTTATGGGTTATAGTATGGAGACTAAAGGATACCGGTGTTATGATCCTCTCACAAAAAAACTAATTGTTAGTCGTGATGTTTTGTTTGATGAGAAAAATTCTTGGAATTGGAATAAGCAACAACATTTTCCTTTGACAATCCAAGAGAGTGATAACTTGGTGGATGAGATAGTGGAGCATGAAGGTGAAAGTTGTCTATCTAATCCTTCAAGTTTTTTCACACCTAGAAACAGCTCATCTAGCTCATCAGGTTCTTCATCTTTCTCTTCCCCTGAATCACCACCGAGAAAAGTGAAGGACTTGAGAGAGATATATGAGCAAGGTGAAAGATGTCATTTTACACAGGTTAATGAGCCAAGGAACTTTCTAGAAGCTGTTCAAAACAAAGAATAGTGTGTTGCTATGGATGAAGAAATTAAAGCTTTAGAGAAAAACAAGACATGTGAGCTTGTGGATTTGCCAAATGGAAGAGAAGTTGTTGGGTTGAAGTGGATCTACAAGATTAAATACAAATCAGATGGCACAATTCAGAAGTACAAGGCTCGACTAGTTGCAAAAGGTTACATGCAGCATGAAGGTATTGATTTTGAAAAAATTTTTGCTCCAGTAGCTAGATTTGATACCATTCGAACTGTTATAGCTGTAGCTGCTAACCAAAAATGGAGTGTTTATCAATTTGATGTCAAATCAGCATTTTTAAATGGTGTTTTGGATGAAGAAGTGTTTGTGCAGCAACTACAAGGTTATGAGGTGGAAGGTAAGGAGATGAAAGTGTACCGATTAACAAAGGCGCTTTATGGCCTCAAGCAAGCACCAAGGGCTTGGTATGATCGAATTAATGGTCATTTTGAGCAACATGGGTACCAAAGGAGTGAAAGTGAGCCAACATTGTATGTCAAAACAAAAAGGGCTAGTGAGGTGCTTATTGTGTGTCTTTATGTAGATGATCTTATTTACACCGGTAATTGTGCTGTTTTGTTGGAGGAATTCAAAAGAATTATGATAAGTGAGTTAGAAATGACGGATCTTGGCTTGATGAGTTATTTTCTTGGGTTGGAAGTGAAGCAATGTGATGAAGGAATTTATATGTCTTAAAAGAAGTATGCAAGTGATCTTCTTGGGAAGCTTGGAATGCATGATTGCAACCCAATATTGAAGACCCCTATGAATACCAATCAGAAATTCAGTTTGAATGATGGAGAAGAAAAGGTTGATGTTGGTGATTATCGAAGTTTGGTAGGAAGTTTGTTGTATTTAACAAATAGCAGGCCAGATATAATGTATGCTACAAGTTTTTTGTCAAGATTCATGCAAAGTCCAAGCAAGCTTCATTATGGTGTCGCCAAAAGGCGGTCTTTGAGATATGTAAAGGGGACATGCTCCTATGGTCTTTTGTATACTAATGCTAACAATTTGAAATTGTGTGGTTTTTCCGATAGTGATTGGGCAGGTTCATTGGATGACCGTAGAAGTACGACGGGGTACGTCTTCAATCTTGGTTCAGGGGCAATTGCATGAAGTTCAAAAAAGCAACCATCTACTGCATTGTCATCTTACAAGCGGAGTATATTGCTGTAACCTCAACAACTTGTCAAGCTATTTGGCTAAGGAGAATATTAGAAGACATGAAGCAACATCAACAGGAAGCTACAATTATTCATTGTGACAACCAGTCCACCATTGCAATGACAAAGAACCCAATGTATCACAACCGTACAAGACATATAGAGACAAGGCATCATTTTATCAGAGAATTGGTTAGCAAAGGAAGCATCAAGATTGTATACCGTGTTACAAATGAGCAACTTGCCAATATATTCACAAAGCCCGTTCATTCAGATAAATTCTTTTATTTTAGAGAATTGTTAGGAGTTGTAAACATTATGCATTAAAGGGGAGTGTTAGAGATAATGCAAAATGTGTTCCTATTACTTAGCTTGTTTGTTGAGTAGTGGGTTAGTGGTTCCTATTTAATAGCTTGTTATTTGTTTAAGCATTATCTTAATTGTATGCACGTTGAGTCCTTAAGTCTAGGAGTTTAGTTACTTAGTGCTCCATGTTATTCTAGTAGTAGTTAAAGTGAATCCTTGTTTTTAGGAGTAAGTGGTTTAATTGTAGTCTATTTAAATGTTTTACATTAATGAATTATTACATCAGTTTTATCCAAAATATATCTTTGTTTTACCTCTCTCATCCTAATAGTTGTAAAGAGAAGACTATTGCTTGTGCATCTATCTTTTTTATTTCCAACAGAATTCCCGTCATTGACTTCATGGAAATGCGATGGTGACCCGGGACAGGGGCAGTTCACGTTTAAGCAAGATCAAGCAGAGAGCAACTACATTATCTTAGAAAAGCAAGAACGCGGTTATTGGAGAAGTAGTTGGATAGGAAGCAGCCCAGATGACACGCCCAATGACATTGTAAGCTTGTTATCAAATTGGAGCAATATCGGGAATTATAGTTACGAAAGGTTAGTGATGAATTATACCGGGGAATTACAGTACTATCGGAGCTCGGGTGTGGACCAGGGAAATTGGTCTTCGATTTGGAGAAAGCCGGACGACAAATATTGTAGCATTTACAATTTTTGTGGGAATTTCGGCAGCTGCAATATTAACAATAGCCCAATCGTATGCAAATGTTTGCCCGGGTTCCATCCTACTAACCCGTGGAATTGGAATTCTAGAGATTTCTCGGATGGGTCCACCAGAAATTCAACATCATTGGACAAGAGCGACATGTTCTTGAGCTTAAAGATGATGCAAGTGAGCAAGCCAGAGCTTTCTTTAGATTCCATAGGCAATGAAACATATTGCAGAAAGAAGTGTCTGACCAACAGCCAATGCCGAACTTATTCATATGGTTATTTAGATTCGTTTTTTCTTGCCTGCAATATTTGGATTTCGGATTTAAGTGATCTCCAAGATCGAGGAGCACACAAACGGTCTTAACCTCTCTGTCCGCGTGGCAAAATCTGTTATAGGTACTCGATCTTTTTACACATTGGAATAGCTGGGATATATTGATTCGGTAGCTGAATTACATCCATAGAAACTGATCTAGCTAATTTAGTTTTGTTTAAATTAAAAAAATCATCATAGATGTTAAAAATGAAGTGAGAAACCAGCTCTGCCGGTATAGCATTTTAAAATTATAGCACTAGCTGATCTTTCTTTTTATGCTTCACTATTAATTTCACCCTTGGGCTGTCAGGGTTCATTTAGAGTAGTATTTTACATGTCAATTTTTAGTTCCTATTTCAGACTTTAAAATATCTTTGCAGAATCAACTCCAAGGAATTGTGAGCCTTGAGGCACAAACCTGATCCCCTATCCGCTGAGCACTGGAACAAATTGTGGTGACCCCATCACCCCATGTACTTCAGTTTCTACTGCAACAGTTCCACAGGCTAAGTTAGCTTCAACACTGCCAATGGCACCTATCGAGTCGCAAGTATTGATCCAAGTACACGAAAAGTTGTCATCCAAGTCAAATATGCAGGAAATTATACAAATTCAACAGGATTTATGCAGCTCAATAAGTCATTCCTATTTAATGCGACCGTTAATTCTGACAACTATAGTTCTAAAGGTAGAGATGAAATAGAGATTAGTTGGAAGCCACCGCTGGAGCCAAGCTATAATTCATCCATAGACTGCAAGGACTGGCCAAATTCAACTTGCAATTTAACAAGAGATCATGGAGAGAAGAGGTGCCTTTGCACTGGGAACTTCCAGTGGGATGGTTCAAATTTAAATTGTTCTAAAGGTCAGGATGCTATATATTTCTTGTGCCTCCACAACATTAGACCACTAAGAAGGACCTAGGATTATGCCCTACTGATATATATATATATATATATATATATATATATATATATATATATATATATATATATACTATTGTTGTTGTTAGATCAGTTTGATAATCAAACCTAGGCCTCTTTCTCCATTGCATTTTATAAGCATTCTAAAAGTTTTCTTTCCAGTTATGTATAAATTATAATCACTTCTAACAGTACGTTAGAAATTGGGAGGTTTTTGGTAGAACTTTCATATCCTCTTTAGCAATATCATGCTTACCTTGTAGTAACAATAGACCTTATAATTGCAACAATTAATGAATTCCACAATATAATAGTGGAATTTGACTTATCATTTTGAATCTAAGTAGAGATTGTTCACAGTTGAAAAAATTACGATGGGGAGTCCTTTCATATTTTAAATTTTAATGTGAGAGTAGTCCTCTTTCTTTTTTGTAGAACCTTCTAAAGGAAAGATGTCGTTGACTCTGATTGTTATGATGCCTCTAATAGTACTAGTGTTTGTTCTCACAAGCTCAATTGTTTGTATATGTTTATGGAAAAGAAAGATCGCCCAGAGACAAGGTAACTTATTTGCCAAAATGCACTCTACCTTGCATAATCTGTCATATTTCCATTTCAATAAAAAAAAAAGCCACTTTTTAACTATTTTATGTAATTAATTATCATGTAAGTGCAATTATATATATATATATATATATATATATATATATATATATATATATATATATATATGGTTTTCTTTTGAACTCAGAAAATCAAAGAAAGTAAGCACTTCGTGCATTAGACAGTGAAAAACATGTCAAAGACTTGATAGACACAAGTGAATTCATAGAAGAAGATAAGAAAAACATAGATGTACCATTTTTTGATTTGGAAAGCATTCTCACAGCTACAAACAATTTCTCAGATGTAAACAAGCTTGGAGAGGGGGGCTATGGGCCAGTTTACAAGGTGATTTCAACAACATTAATTGGTATTTAATCGTCATGCAAACTAGTTTATGGTTAGTAGTAATATTGTGAGTATGGTGTCTCAGGGCACATTTTCAGGAGGTCAACAAATTGCTTTAAAGAGGCTCTCATGTGTCTCACAACAAGGCTTACGAGAATTTAAAAATGAGGTGGTGTTGATTGCAAAACTTCAACATAAAAATCTTGTTAGGCTTCGGGGATATTGCATAAGAGGAGATTAAAAGATTTTACTCTATGAGTACATGCCCAACAAAAGCTTAGACTCATTTATATTTGGTTGGCCTCTAAACTAAATTCCTAATCTCTTACAGTGCTTGATAGACTATGTATTTCTTGTTTGAGTAATAGCTGATTTGTTACTGTTGCAGAAATTGTTCTTTAAATGGAAAATGGAAAACTTGCAAGATCAAAAGGTGAGCATGTGTTTGGATTGGGAAATGCGTGTCAACATCATTTTCGGAATAACTCGTGGGCTTGTTTATCTTCATGATGACTCTAGATTGAGGATCATCCATAGAGATCTGAAAACCAGTAACATTCTTTTAGACGAGGAGATGAACCCCAAAATATCCGACTTTGGCTTGGCAAGGATGATTGAAGGCAAAGAAATTGAGGCTAACACAACTAGAGTAGTTGGAACTCAGTAAGTTTACAGTACACTGTAACACAATTTTCAATTTCCCAACTCTGTTTACAAAAAGAATATACAAGTGTTTACCTTATCCGCTGATGAATGTTGGAATGCAGTGGCTATATGTCTTCGAAGTACATATTACATGGATTTTTCTCAGTTAAATCCGATGTTTTTAGTTTTGGTGTAGTTCTACTTGAAATAATAAATGAAAAAAAGAATACAGGATTTTATCGATCGAACTTGCTATGAGCCTTATAGCTTATGTAAGTGTGTCTAATTTGTTATAATTGCTATTATTTCGGCCAATTTATGCTTCATTTCAATCTTGATTTTGTAATTGTTCCAGGCATGGAGATTGTGGATAGAAAACCATGTGTTGGATTTAATGGACTCGGTTCTACATGAAGTTTGCAATGCAAATCAATTTGTGGAGTGTGTAAATGTTGCACTCTTATGCATACAAGAAGACGCAAATGATCGCCCCACCATGTCAAATGTTGTTGTCATGTTTGATAGTGAAGCTGCAACTGTTCCAACTCCAAAACAGCCAGCATTTGTTCCATGGAGAGGCCATCCTATGCGAGCTAGTTCTTCTAGTGAACCAGAATTAACCTGCAGTTTAGGCGGAAGATGATCGATAATGTATGATACCAACGCAAGTTCTCGTGAGTTTATCCTTTACTACACTTGCAAAGGTTCTATTGGACCAAACATTTGATATCAATTCTGGTAGAGAAACCAAGCTGCTCGTGTAGATATGGTGATTACCGGAAAAATCTCATGTACTATTTTGGACTGCGGGTTTATCATTCATTTGCTTACAATTACCATGGGAGTAAGGGTTTTTTTTTTTTTTTTTAATGAGCAGCTTTTTATATAAACCATATCACTTTACAGCTTTTGATATGAACTATATCACTTTGCAGAATAATAGGATGGCTGCCATTCTTCAACTCATTTCTATTACGCCAAATATAATAAATAGTAAAACCAAAAGCAAGCCTGGAAACATGGGCTTTAAGAATCTTTTTTCTCTATTGCTGCAACCCTTCTTCAATCACATTTTCCCAACAGACCGGAGGGTTCTCCATATCCCAAAGCTCCATGATAGCCTTATAATTTTGACTATAATGCTAACCCTTATAATTTTAGCAAGTCCATGACTATTATTCTACACGTGCAAGTCCATAACTATTATTCTACACGTACCGGTATACCACGTTACACAGTCAGTTAGCCAGTGGTTAGAGCCGGCCAATCAAACAGGGCCATTTCATCCCAGGCTGCCCTTGCAGGTTTGAGCAACTCGGTGAAGCTCACTCACATCCAGAAAATTTAGCTCAAGTGCTCAACCATGCTAAAAGGAATTTACCCAACTCACAATTCATCAAACCACATCCCTGATTCGGCTAAATACCTGAAAATCAATACCAATCCTCCAAAAAAAAAAAAAAAAAGGCCCAAACTGAAATCTTTAGAAATTTTAGCAATTGCTACCCATCGAGAGCAAATTATTGAAACATAACATAAAAGAAACCAAACACCCCAAATTTGCTCCAATTTCGGCCCATACGGAGAATATCAAAACCTAAATCGTCCTCCTCCCATAATCGATCAGGCCACCCAACGTAACACTCTAATTTTCCTTTCTTAAATTGGCTAACATCCATAAAATTAAACAATAAAATTACTTCAACTAAAAAGAACACCCCAATCCGCTATATAAAACAAAGACTCACCATAAATCAACCAAAAATAATTCAATATTTACCAATTTAACCAATGAAAAACCCAAAAAGGGAGCTGTAATTTCATGGATATCATTGAAAACCGAATTTGAAGCAACCCAAATACTGTGGAGAAAACTTTTCGGTTTACAACTTAAGCTCTCAAACTTTTTAGGGATTTTGGCTAAATCATTAAGTGAGTATAACCGAAAATCATCCATGCATACTAACCCATCAATTTTCCTTGACAATCAGTCAATATAACAGAGAAAAAGAAAGAAAACATGACAGGGGCCTTTTGAAATGAGCAGCACTCTGTTTTTTGAGTGAAGCATGGCCTGGGGGTGCATACGTGAGCTTACATGTTTTTCTTTTATTTTTCAAAATTTAAAAATTAAAACTACTTTCTATTCTATATTTAAATATATTGTGGAAAATACATTCCACATTAGTTTTTATTATTTTTTTATACCATTAAAATATTAATTTTTTTATAAAATACAAATTTTTTACATATTCTCACATTTTTTTTTACAAAATTTCAACATGATCTTGATGAAAACAAAAAGAAGAGGAGAAATGCTACACTTTAAGAGAAGGGAGGAAAGATACATATTAGAAGCTAAAGTGCTTCAATTCTAAATGTATTTGGCAGGAGTAATTTTAAAAATTATTCCTGTGTTACTCTTGTGTCCTTTTAAGAATGAACTGACTTTCGAAATCACAATTTAATCAAAATCTAATAGTGATCAATCATGAATCTCATGATCATTTTAAGAGTTATATTATTTTTGGAAGCACATAAAAGTAACTTATAGCATTAATCGTTGGGTAGTACTGTGGCTCTAATCCTGTATACTCAATTCACATCTTAGAGTTTCTTTTTAATTTTCTTTAAGTTTAGAAAACTAAATTATTTGATGCTTCCATATCCAAATATATTTCACTATCACTTTTCCCCTATTCCAATTAAAAATTTTTCTTTACAAAATATAAGTTTCCAAATTACTTCATTTTTTTTTTTTTTTTTAACAAAATCTTAATAGTAATACAGTCTCCAATGAAAGGAGAGAAGAAATGGGAGAGGAGAGAGAAATATTATGTTACATGTTCCAGCTGGTCTGTTTTGCTGTCATTCTTAATATTAGGTGTGCTAATTTCCTGTTGCCGTGTGGTGTTTGTTTTAGCCTTAGGTGTCATTAGAATACGAGCCCCTTCTGTGGCCCATTCTTATCTTTGCATCTCAGCCCGTTGCCAGCCCATTTTAATACTTAAGGTTCATGCAGCCCATAACTCCAATTGGTGCACCAGCTTCGGCTTTAGGTTCCCAAAATAATGGGCTCTTTGTCTTAAGAATTAAGAAAAATCCTTAATTGTGACAATCTCAGCAGTGTAATCCTACAAAATTTTTCGTATAACTTCGCTTAAGTCGGTTGTGATCAATGGTTTTAGGAGTAGGCGTAAGGGGTTACTAATTAACCGCTAAACGGTTTATTATACATATTATATATAATAAATATAAGGGTTAAATGCTCCTTTACTCCTTAAGATTTTAATACTTTATTTTTTCCCTTGTAGGGTATCATTTTTATCACAAGAGTTACATGTGGTTTTCATAAAGACCAAGATGGTGCCTCCTTTAAAATTTCATCCAAAACTTAACGGAACACCACGTCAGCGCACACCAATTAAATGTCGCCACGTGTCATATAATTAAATTTTTTTAAAAAAAATTACTTAAAAAATATAAAAAGATTTAAACCTTATATTTTTTCTGGAAAAAAAAAAAAAAAAAAAAAAGAAGAAAAAGAAAAGAAAACATTTTTGGGTCCTTGGCCATTTGGGGGGTGGCTGGGACACCCCCAAGGGGCCCAATCAATCTCAGCATTTTCGTAGATTGCAAAATAACTATTTTAACATTTTTCAAAATATGAAAAGTTGAACATTTTAACCTTTTGTGAGAGGCTGAATTTCTGCAAAATAACCAAAACAGACAAGTCTGTGGGATTCTCAGATTTTTTTTTTTTTTTTCTTTTTCCGTTCTTATTTTATATAGAGCCTCGATATTATAAACAAATAATATATATATTTTTTTAAACATATTGATTGTTGAGAGCCTCGTAGCCATTGTGCAAAGGCCTATATATATATATATATATATATATATATATATATATATATATATATATATATATTGTTTTTTAAAAGAATGTTGAAGGTTTCAAGAAAATAGAGCCTTGATATTATAAACAAATAATAATATTTTTCTTAAACCATGTTGAGGGCCTTTATGCAAATTTTTTTGGCCTTATTAAAAATTGTTTTTAGACCTTAAAAATCAGGGCTCTTGGCGCGACCTAACTCGCCTAGCGGTTGGGCCGGCCCTGCCTACAATCTACTTAAAATAGTGTCAAATGTCTATAAACATTTAAAAGGTATATTAAATTCAGTCTAAGTTAGTAAACTGCTATTAATGACGTTAAGAATTTAATGTGCCTTTTTAAATATTTATAAACACTTGACACTATTTTAAATAATTTAAGGATATTTCTTCCAAACTGATTTGGAGGAAATTTCTGTCATTTTCAAAAAAAGATCTTTCCGAATATAAAAGTTATCTTTCCCAACATAATCCCAAAACACAATCCCACCTAGGCTCTTTGAAACTTAGCTGCATTTTTTTTATGAAATTTAAAATGTATTTTTAATACTTAAAAAGTTGTGCCAAATAGAAAGCTAAATGTGTGCATGATTGCTAAAAATAATTTACCTTTTTACCGTAGACGTCGGGGCGCTAAAGCTAAAGAAAACCAATCAAAAGCAAATAGCAACGTAGAAATCATGTGACGTTGTCCATACCATGCACCTTGTTCTCCATATATAAATTATTGAAATGGGATCTAACTTTACAAAGTTCTTCAGAGTATATTCGATCAGTTGAATGCCGATTAAGGCCGGTTCCTATTACAATATTAATGTTGAGTCAACTTTGAACTTTGTCTACATTTACACGAAAATCTTCTGCATGTTTCTTTCAGGAAAATCTTCATCAGCTGCAACTAATAAAATTAAGTACAGTACTTTTTCGAGTAATTCTAGAAATTTTTTTTGTATCTCTAAAAAAATATGGTAGCTTTTAAAATTACGATTTGATCAAAATGATATAGTTGATAAAATCAAATTAGAATTTAATATATCTGATTTAAATTTATTAATTATAATAAATTTTAATATATTCCCATAGTATCAAATCTCACACAACATGTTCTACGATTTGTTGTATAATGTTTTCCAGATCCGAAATGCGGTTTTTTTTTTTTTTTTTGTTCAGAATACAAGGACACCTGCCTCAGTCAATCTTACATAATTAGCCTTTTCCTCATACATAGCAGTTGATATAGATTTATGTGGGAAAAAAAAAAAAAAAATTTAAAAAAAAAAGAATGTTTGGTATAAAAATGAAAAAATAATATAGAAAAGTAAAAAAAGTTTTGTTTTGTAGTGATTTTTTTATTTGAATAATAATAAAAAATGAATGATGTGATATAAAAAGTTTAAAAAAATTAAAATTTTTTGATAATTTTTTTTTAAAAAAATGATGAATAGTAACAAAAAAAAAAAAAGAGGCTTTGCCAATCAAAGCCAAAGCCAGCGGAAAGCAAAGCTGTTGGGACCATTGGAAAGAAGAAATGGACATGTTTTGATGTTTTGTTTTCGCTCCCCACTTTCCCTTTGTTTTTCCTCGGGCTAAGAGGACAAATCCGAAGACCTTGACTATAAGGAAAATACGTAATACTATAATTTTTTATAAATTCAAATTTGATGATAGAAACTACATTTTATTTTGAGACTATCTCACTTCATATTAGTCTCAATTAATTTTAAGATCAATCAATTATTATATATTAATTTGTAATTTGAAAGTTTGAGATCGCTCAAGAACCACAATCCAAGGGAAAGAGATAGAGAAGAAGTAGGATTATTCCATCCTGGAGATCGAAGGAGAACATCTTTGATTTATATAGAGAAACAATGTTCCAATCTCGAGTATTGTGCTGATTAATTAGAGTTTAATTAATAAGGATCAAAGAATCCTCCTCACTGGAAAATACTTTTTTCTCTAGAATATTAATATGGTAATTGAACCTTTCTTTCCACAGTTGAACTTGCTTCTCATCACCAATTTTTGACCGTCTTGGCCCTACGTGTGCGGTTTTCAACAAGTAGACGCTATTATAGTCACGTCTCAAATATTTTAGCTACTATTAATCATCTAATAAGATTACCCTACAATTTATTGGAACCCACGTAATCATCTCGATTATTCTTTCTCACAACGTGAACATGAAAAGTAAAGCCGCCAAGACCATAATATAGATGGAATAGACAAATTGAGCCGCCAAGACCATACTACAGATGGAATAGACAAATTCAGCAAGACCATAATATAGATGGAATAGACAAATTCAGCCGCCAAGACCATAATATAGATGGAATAGACAAATTGGAGTGCAAAATAATGAAAATTGCTGATGAGGAATTGAAGACGGAGGCACAATTTTTTTTTTTTTTACATGTCCGCACAAAAGGGGAAAAAAGATTCGAACTAGTGACCTTCACTTTATTATGTGTGGTCCCAGACAATTGAGTTACATATTGGGAACCACAAATTTGTTTTATTAAGGGCGAAACTAAAATAGTAAAATGTAATCACAAATTAACTTTTTTTTTTTGTTATTTTTATATACTATGTTTTTATTATAATATATAAGGTATATAGTAAACAGAAAAGTTAATTTGTTATTTTTATATACTATGTTCTTATTATAATATATAAGGTATAGTAAACAGAATTTAAAATAGAAAAGAACAAATAATAACAAATAACATACTTGAATAGTAAAAGTCTATTGATGACTATCGGCAAAATTCTTAAGTATAAAGAAGAACTTATCAAAAAAATTGTTAATATTAGCGGTAATTTCTTTTTAGACTCCTCAATTACCACGCGATTTGACAAGCCTCCCCATAAACTTTAAAACCTCTCAATTTGGACCCCAGAACTTTCAATTGCAATCAATTTGAACCACTTCGCCAGATTTTAAACGTTAAAAGTGAGACAATGATGTTTATACCCCTGAATTTTTTATAAAATTTCAAATTTACCCTTAATTTCAAATTAAAAAATAAAGTTAAAAAAAAATGCAGTAACAAAAAAAACAAAAAATCAGGGATATTTTAGTCTTTTTAGGTATTGTCGTTAGAAGTTAATAGCTAAATCTGATGAAGGAGTTCAAATTGATTGCAATTGAAAGTTTAGGGGTCCAAATTGAGAGGTTTTGAAGTTTGGGGTGGCTTGTCAAATTGCGTGGTAATTCAGGGGTCTAAAGTGAAGTTACCCCTTAATATTATTTTGGAATAATTGCAAAATCATTGTGGTTGAACTAAATTACAAATTACTCCATGTGGTAAAAAAAAAAAATTAAGAAGTCCTCGGCCTAAATTACGACACGAACTATATTGGCAAAATTATAACAAAAAATGTGTCCATATATTTCATTTGATTACAAAGATGTCAACAAACAATCAAATTTAAGTGAAACATAATGCATTTAGATAAATAAATATAGGATAAAGTCTACATATCCCCTCAAACTACTACCCAATTGACAATATCCCCATAAACTTTCAATTATGATAACGTCTCCCATAAACTACCAAAACATTATCAATGTCCTCCCAATGCTAGCAAAAAGATAAAAATGCCCTTATAAATTTGAAATTAATTAATTAATTAAAAAAAACGAAAATTTTGATTTCTAGAAAAAAAAAAAAAACTAATTTTTTATTTTATTTAAAAAGATTTTTTTTTAAACAAAAATTTTTATTTTATTTTTAAATGGAATTTTTTTATTTAAAAAATAAAATTTATTTTTTTAAAAAACGTAAATTTTTATATTTTTTAAATGATTTTTTTTAAAACTAAATTTTTTTAAAAAAATTTTTATTAAACAAAAAGTTGATTTTTTAAAAAAAAAAAATTTTAATTTTTTTTCTTACAAAAATGATTTAAAAAAAAAAATTGACCACCCTTTGGATTGTTTTTTAAAAAAATTTAGTTTTAGGTTTTTTCTAAAAGTTTTAGTATTTTTTATTTTTATTTTATTAGGTGTAATTTCGTCATTAGGAAGAATATTGATAATATTTTTATAGTTTGAAAAAACATCATCACAATTGAAAGTTTAGAAAAATATTATTAATTAGGTTGTAATTCGAGGATATGTAAGTAGACTTTCTCCATGAAGATAAATCTTTTTATTTTTAATGGGTTGGTGTAAATGTGCAAGTGTAATTTATAAGCTTATATATAGCCTGTGTCCCCTGACTTACAAGGTGTAAACGTAAAGAGAGACATGGTAGGGCGACAACAGGCGTCACAGTGTACGTGTAAAAGAGTAAATGTGCAAATTGTAATTGATAATTGAAATCCACAGTCGACACGGCCCACATGCACCTACTCAACTCAATCACTCGTACGTATAATAATGAGTCCACGTGCTTTTTCTATTGAAAATTGAAAGTCTGACAAAACCTTACATGCATCACACGTACATTTATCAACGGTCAACATATTACCTTTAATCAAAAATAAAAATAAAATAAAATAAATAAAGATAGATAAAGATAAATCTTTTTTATTTTTAATGGGTTGGTGTAAATGTGTAAATGTAATTTATAGCCACTGTCCACTGACTTCAACCTGCAGGTGTAAATCCTTGATTGAGTATTAGTTTTAAGAAGAGTTGTGATTCTTATCTTGTTTGTCTTGGCAAACTAATCACTACACGCTGCATTAATTGATATCAAAGTCAAGTTGCACTGCATCAATTATTTAATTGTTGATGGAGATCTTGTGGGCTAAACAACAAAAAAATTCGTCCAAAGCGCTAACTAGCGAGTAGGAACGTTAGTAATTACTACTCTTAACTATCGGCAAATATATCAAGGATTTAATGTGGATAGAAAAGAAAACTACTCTTAAAAGTGTTTTTCATTGATAACTGGTCAAAATAACATAATAAATTAAGGCTATAGATAGCCATTACATATATTTATACTACCTAGACTCCTGAACCTAAGAAAACGCTCAAATAAAAGTTTGTTTACAAAAATTTATTGGAGCTTGTCTGAACGTGTAAGAGGCTCTTTTGAACCTAACTATGGTTTCCTCGTATTCTTACATGAATTCTCAATTCACACAGCAGCTCGTTCTAACCCAACTTTAAACGAGTGCATCTATGAATAACTCATTCGAACCAACTTCATATGAGTTATTGAACGAGCTATTTTGTCAACTCGTTTTAAAGCTTGTTCAAACATAAACAACAGACGAGCAATTTTGTACGACTTTTCAATTTTCTTTTTACGGTCTATTTTAACTTGGTAAACATTTGAATTAGAAAAACTTAATGAAATATGACTTGTAACCCTCAAAATGAGCTTTCCAACGCCATTAATTATTTCCCCATATGATGTCAGAATAGCTGTATATGTCCTTTTTGTTAAAGCAAATATGATTGAAACTTGTCCTCTATCAACAACCTTCATTATTCGACCTATGGCCCACGAAGGAATGTGGGTCAAACACGGTAGAGGATTTTCTCCTGTCCATTTTGGATTGGAGAATATCCAATTAATAATTAGGATCTCTCTAGAGAGATCCTAAGGCCATAACTGAAACATATGTCACATTAATAGAAATAATAATAAATATTCTATATATTTTAAATTTAATTAAAAAAATAATAAGAAGAAGTTTTAAAAAATAATAAAATATTAAGGGGTGGTCGGACCACCCCAGTTGGGCTTGGGGTGCTAACCACCACCACAGTGTTTCAATTACCCTAAATTTATTTATTTATTTTTTTAATATTTTTTTATAATTTTTATTAATTGGGATGAAAATTTTTGAGTTAAGTTGAAATTTTTTGAGTTGAGTTGAATTGAGTTTAAAAAAATTGCCAAACTTAAATTTAAAAAAAATTTCAGTTTGAGTTGGAAAATCTTGCTTCCCAGACAAGCCTTGCAAATTGTAATTGTTAATTGAAATCCACAGTCGACATGGCCCACATGCACCTACTCAATCACTCGTACGTACGTATAATAATGAGTCACGTGCTTTTTTCTATTGAAATTTGAACTTTCATTGAACAATTTCACCACATACAGACGAGTAATTTTGTAATTAAGTCTCTTGTGTAATTTTTTTTTTATCTATTTAAAAATAATGTGTTTATTAAAATTATGAAAAACTTCACTATGCCCCTGAACTTACGGCCGATTTTGCAGATCCCCTGAACTTTCAAATCTCTCATTTTGAACCCCTAAACTTCCATTTTCTCTCACTTTAGACCACTCTGTTAGTTTTCAAAGTTAAATGCCCATTATACCCCTATTCAGCCCACTTGAAATTTCAAAAATGCCCAAAACTACAGCACCCACCCCATCCCAAAACGGTGTCGTTTTGGGCATTAATTTTTTTTTTTTTTTTTAAAAGCAAATAAAAAAAAAGGGGGGGAGAAGGATCAGGGTGGCTCCAGCCACCCCTTGGCCAAAATGGGGTGGCCGGACCACCCCATTTTTGGGCAAGGGGGTGGCTGGAGCCACCCCCTGGGCCGATCTGGGGGTGGTCGAACCACCCCCATGGCCAATGGGGTGGCCAGGCCACCCCATTGGCAAAAAAAAAAAAAAAAAGGGGGGGATCGGTGCATTTTGGGGTGGCCGGACCACCCCCAAGGGGTGGTTTCGATCAAACATAAGTTTAATCGTAATTTTAAGAGTTATATTATTCTTAAAATAACACAAAAATGACTTCTACCATTATCTATATAGACACTTTCTCACACGTACATATATCAATTGTCAACATATATATTACATTTAATAAGTAATAATTCTACACTACGTCAATCAGCTGTGAATCACGCCTCATGAAGTGAAAATCGCTAATTCGAATATTCTTTTCTTCTTTTTCTTTTCCTTGCATGGACATATTAAAAAAACTACTTCTACACTACGTCACTACGTGAGCGTTGTGATCGAGTTACTTTCAATTGTCACTTCAGTCTCTAGTGTAGCTGAGGTAGAGATGGCAGAAATGAAGAAGAAGATTTAGAAGAAAAAAGGATACCGTGATAACGACGGATACGGTGATAGGGGAGAGGTAGGTACAAAAGGTTATGCAATGCGTTCATCAATATATATTAAAAAAAAACCGTCTCTTAAAGAAAGAGTAATAAGTAGGAGCAACAAAGTGTTCTTCCATGAGGATCATCATTGATCTAATTGTAGCGGAGGCTTATCTGGCTTAGAAGGCTGCGGTCCTTTGCAGAGATCTAGCTCTTTGCAATGTTATCTTAGAAGGTAATGTTTTAGAGATTGTACATGCACTATGTAAGAAAGAGCACTCATGGAGCAAATAAGAAAATTTGATAGATGATTCGAAATTAATCATAATTAGTCTCCAATCTTGGCAAGTGCTGCACACTAGGATATAAGCAAATTAATATGGCGCCCATCTTTTGACAAAGGATGCTGTCGAATAAGATGTGGAGACCATCTGGATGGATGAATATCTTATATGTTTCTTCACGATACTGTTATCTCTAAGAGTTGTATGATTTGGTGTTTTATTAATCATGAAAGCATGCGATTTCACTTAAAAAAAAAAAAAAGTAATGTAGAAATATATGATGGGAGTTATAAAATGGACAGAAATTTCCTCCAAATCAGTCTGGAAGAAATATCCTCCAACCCATTTAAAATAGTGTCAAGTATCTATAAACATTTAAAATGTACATTAAATTCTTAAGATCATTAATTGCATTTTACTAACTTAGGGATCCGGATCCGCCAAGATGGCCCTAGGAAAAATCTTAGGGCCATCATGCTGCCATGTGTCCCACTATTGAAAAAATAATAAAATTATATATATATTGTTTTTGATATGGCCCTTGGGGTGGATCTACAACCCCCAAGGGCCGCAAGAGGAATAGAAAATCGCCGGAGGTCTATTTTCGTTTGGGTTTTGAATGGCTGTTACTGCCGATTGGATGGGGATGATTGGCATTGCTACTGGGTTTTTGATTGGGTTTCTTGTTTGTTTGGATATTAGGTTGATTTGTTTTGATTCGGGATGGTGGACAATTGGAAGATCGAGAGTTTGGTTGTTCTTCGGGGGTGGCTTGGGTATGGGCGATGATTGCATTTGACTGGTGGAGGACCCTGGATTGGAGCAGCAAGTCAAGGTTGTTGAGAGAATTGGAGAGAGAAGCGGAGGCCATGTCGAGGTTGCTTTGCATGTGGAGCTTGCTATCAGAGAAGTCGGAAAGGGAGCAAAGGCCGGAGAGGGATGAGAGGCGGTGGAGAGTGGAGAGGAGGGAAGGGAGGAGGGAGTGGATGAGAGGGTTTTCGGACCAGTGGGGGACGAAGAGAGAGAGTTGGGCTTGGAGTGGATGGTTTGCCAGCGTCCGGTGAAGGATTTGGCGGTGAGGGAGGAGAGAAAGGGGACGAAGAGGAGGTTGGTGATGAGGGAGAGAAGGGTCTGTGGTGAAGAGGAGGGGGGGTATGGTGGTAGCGGCGGCGGTGGGATTCATTTGGGTTGGAGCCAAACGGTGCTCATCCACCGGTGCTAATCCAAACGGTAGCCTTTGAGGGTGGTCCAGCCACCCCCAAGGGCCATATCAAAAAACCAAAAACAAAATATTATTATATTATAGTATTTTTTATTTATTTTAAAAACAATAATTAATATTTTATTATTTTTTTAATAGTGTGACACGTGGCAGCAAGATGGCCTCTCTTGGCTTTAGGAGAGGCCATCCTGGCCATTCTAGTCCAACAGGACTGGAGAGGATCCAGATCCCTAACTTAAACTAACGTTTTAAATGTTTATAGACACTTGTTACTATTTAAATGGGTTGAAGAATATTTCTTCCAGACTGGTTTTAAGGAAATTTTTGTCCAAAATTTATAAAATTGAAAAAGAATAATAGAGAGAAGAGAGAGAGAGTGGAAGTGGAGAGGAATGTGTTGGCTACATCTTGTATATATACTGAATTGTAATATAATAATATTATATAAACTTTTATTTGTAAAGAGAGAATGATAAAAAATTTCTTATACTAAATCAAGTAGAAAATAAGCCTTAAAAATAATATAAAATAGGGGAAAGTCCACATACACATACCATTCAAACTACCACCTAATTGACAATGTCCCCCCAAATTTTTAATTGTGACAATGCCCCTCCTAAACTACCAAAACATTGTCAATGTCCCCACAATGATGAAACTACCCTTAATAATTTTTTTTTAAAAAAAAAACTAAAACTTCTAGAAAAAAACCTAAAACTGAATGGAAAAACCGAGTGACTAATTTTTTTTTTTTTTTTTTAAAAAAAATCCTTTTTATATGAAAAAAAAAGTTAAAAAAATTCGATTTGTTTTATGAATTTTCGTTTAAAAAAATAAAAATTTTCGTCTAAAAATGAAAATTAAAAAAAAAAATCGTTTTTAATAATAATAATAATAATAAAATTTTAGTTTTAAAAAAATTAATTTTATTTTTATTTTTTTGAATTTATAGGAGTATTTTTGTCTTATTGAGAAATATATAAGAATATTTTTATCTTTTTGTTAGTCTTGAGGGGGAGACATTGACAATGTCTTGGTAGTTTGAAGCGGACATCGTCACAATTAAAAGTTTGAGAAAAATATTATCAATTGAGTAGTAGTTTGAAGAGTACGTGTACTTTACGGTATAAAACATTTTTAACAAGTAAAATAATAAAAGTGTAAATTGTAATTGAGAAGCTGCAGTCCAGACGGCCCACGAGGTCACGCCTACTGAAGACACAGGTTGAAAATTGAAATTTTGAATGCACAATTCCAACACAAAAATACAACACTTCTCACATCTATGACCACACAGCCTACAGATTACATTAACAATTCAGAGGGCCCACGTCTGATGCCCTTCGAATTTGTTGCTTTGGTCAAGACTTTTGGGTTGTGGATGTGAACATTATCATAGCTTTTGGGTTGAGGAGGATGCGCTTTGACTTGGGGTTCTCTACCCTCAGTGCCGAGAAATAAGAGCTACCTATGTATTGATTTGAGTCTGTTTGGCACAAATCTGCTGTTTATTTTAAAAATTAGTCACAGGTTAGCGGATTTTGTAGTCTAAAATGTAATACGTCATTTTTTAGGCTAGCTTGTAATCTCGTAGCTTCGGTTATAGTTGTTTTAGAGCTTTTACTTTGTATTATTTGACCTTTATGTTCGTTTACCAATGAATGAGACTGAATTGATTTTTTTTAAAAAAAAAAAAGAAGAAAAAATTAAAAAAAAGATGGCCCACGCCTAGTGACGACAGGTTGTAATACAACACCTCTCACATCTATGATTGACACCACACAGTCTACAGATTACATTAACAAGTAATAACAGTACTATACACTCCGTGAGCCTTGTGATTTTCTTCATTTATCACTTGAACATTCAGCGTAGCAGGCAGTCGGCGTAGAGGTAGAAAAATAACATTTTACTGAAGAAGAAGAAGAAGAAGAAGAAGAAGATTAGAAGAAAAAGCTATGCAACATGAAGCCTCCGTAGAGGTAGAGAAACAGATATAGTGGTAGGTGGAAAAAAGTTATACAACCAGTCAATCGTTAATTTGTTTAGTCTTAGTTTCAGATTGGATTGTCAGTCCAAATTTAAAGGTACAACGAGATGATAAGCAACCTCAGTATGGTGCCAAAATCTCTGCATGCTTTATTCGTAATGGTAAGCCATGGAAGAAAAATCAAGTGTAGTATATTTTCTACAAGTTACTCCATCTTTTCCTTGTACATACTCCTGTTGTGTTCTTGTTCTGTGGATTGCTATGCTAGAGACACTTTGAAGCAAGGCAAGTAGATTACTGGAAAACAACCCTTGTCTCCAGTGGAGGAACGTTTGTACTGGGATTCTTTACCACTATCAGAAGCTCTACCCACAATACGTTCGTTGGGATATGGTACAAAAATGATCCAGAAACAGTTGTATGGGTTGCCAACCGAGACAACCCTGTACTTCATGGTTCCACTGGAGTTTCTTTTGGAATTGCAGAAGATGGCAAGCTTCAAGTATGGGATATTAATACTCGAAAGCTTTATTGGAGTGTAGGTAATGAGGCTTATCCGTCTACATATCAATCTATGACTGTGAAGCTCATGGCTTCTGGAAACCTGGTCTTAAGCGATGATGATGATCAGTTGGCGAAGGTTCAGTGGGAGAGCTTTAAACATCTGACTGATACATTTCTTCCAGGTATGAAGATCTATAAAGAGCTGAAGTTGACTTCATGGAAAGGTGATGGTGACCAGAGAAGTGGGCAATTCACGTTTAAGCAAGATCAAGAAGAAGAGGACAAATACGTCATCTCACAAGAGGTACTGGGTTTTATTGGGAGAGAACAGGATATTAATTCAGGTAAATTATATAGGATAAATGAAATGCCATAAGACGTAGCGTACTTATTGTCAAATTTCAGCAGGAACTCCTATCTCAAAAATTCCACAAGGTTGGTGATGGATTACAATGGGCAATTAAAGTATCTGACCGGGGAGAATCAAAATCATCTTTGGTCTTCGAAATGGATATGGGGGGTGCCAGATGATAAATGCTGTGGGAAATTTGGCAGCTGCAATTTTAAGGATACGATAGCATGCAAGTGTTTGCCAGGGTTCAACCCTAGTGACCCGAAGAATTGGAACTCTAGAAATTTTTCTGATGGATGCACCAGATATTCGACATCATGTGACGCGAATGACACATTCTTGAGCTTAAAGATGGTGAAAGTGAGCGAACCAGTCTTTGAATCTTCCAAGGTTAAAAATGAAACAGAGTGCAGAGAGAATTGCCTTAACAACTGCAAGTGCAAAGCTTATAGTTTTAGTAAAGACTTTTGCCGGCTTTGGACTGAGGATTTAAGGGATCTGCAAGAGGAGTATGCAAACGGTAGTAACCTATCTATCCGCGTAGCAAAATCTGACATAGGTACTCCTTTTACATATTCGAATGTGCTGGAATTAACAAAGTAGCTGAATTGCACCCATAGACTTTCTTTTAGTGCTTAACTATGACATTACGTTACCCTCAAATCCATTGTACTACCTAAATTTTGTTAGACAATTTAAGAAATTAACATTGCCTCTACATAACCACCTCTAACCCTTGGGCTGTCACCTTATTTACAGAAGAATTTTACATGTCAAGCACCTCGCTACCATGTTATAATGCTAGACAGGTTTATAACATGGCCTAAAGCTCATTTTTCAATGTTTAATTACTGTTCCAGACTTTATTTCTTTGCAGAATCAACCACAAGGAACTGTGAGCCTTGTGGCGCAAACCTGATCCCTTATCCGCTGAGCACTGGACCAAATTGTGGTGACCCCAAATACTTCAGTTTCGGCTGCAACAATTCCTCAGGCCAGGTTAGCTTCAAGACGTCCAGTGGCAACTATCGAGTCGCGCATATCGATCCAAGTACACAAAAATTTGTCATCCAACTCAGATATGGGGGATATGATAGAAATTCAGGAGTGAATCTGCAGCTGATCAATCCGTTTATCTTGGCTAGCAATATTGATTTTACTGAAGTTAATATAGAAGAAGTAGAAATTAGTTGGGAACCCCCTAAGGCCCCAACCTGTAATTCATCCAGAGACTGTAAGGATTGGCCAAATTCAACTTGCATTGGAAAGAAGATCTGCCTTTGCAACCAAAACTTTCGATGGAATGGATCCACTTTAAATTGTACTCAAGGTTAGGATGCTAATCATATATATATACAGTACCTTAGGAAGATTATATATGACTGCTCTGTTATTGAAGAAAGACCTGTGCGATGGTGGATGATTCTGTGCTAGGACCCCTGATGAACTGAGCACATATCTTGCTTTCAAAAAGTGTTCTTTTACTTTATGAATCATCACCTCTAATTTTACGTAGAAATTGGGAGGTGTTTCCTAGAATTTTCAAAATCATCTTTAGCAATATCATGATAACCTTGCCCTAACAATAGATATTACAATTGCAAAAATGATTCTCAACAATATAACTTGAATTTTATTTATCATCATTTGATTTAGCCATTGGAGCTTGTTCACTTTCATAAACATAACGGGTGTCCTGTTTCTTTCTTGTAGAAAGTCATCTTCCTGTGTCGGTAGAAGAGCCTTCAAAAAGAAAGAAGGCCGGGTTGCCTCTGAGTGTTGTGGTATCTCTTATAAGCGTGTTTGCTCTCACATGTACCATTACTTGTGTATTTGTATGGAGAAAAATGATGGCCAAGAAAGAAGGTAATGGCTTTTCATAATGCACGCCGTGCACGGTCTGAGGTTTTGTCCCTTTGAATGAAAATAATACGAATTATCCTTTCATGTCATTATATCTAGCTTGTAACTAATATATATGGTTATCTTCGAAACTCAGAAAACAGAAGAAGGGAGGAAAGAAATCGAGTACTTCGCACATTAGACCATGAAAGACATCTCAAAGACTTGATGGGCTCGAGTGAGTTCAAAGAAGATGAAAAAGACATAGATGTACCATTTTTTGATTTGGAAAGCATTCTATTAGCTACAAATAGATTCTCTGATGCCAACAAGCTCGGACAAGGGGGATATGGGCCTGTATACAAGGTAATTTCATCAACATTAATTGTTGTAGTGGTCATGTAAACTAGTTTCTGGTTATTGGTAACGTTGTGAGTATGGTGTCTTAGGGCATATTTCCAGGAGGTCAAGAAATTGCGGTAAAGAGGCTCTCAAGTGTCTCGGGACAAGGCTTACAAGAATTTAAAAATGAGGTGGTGTTGATTGCAAAACTTCAACATAGAAATCTTGTTAGACTTAAGGGATATTGCATAAAAGGAGATGAAAAGATTTTACTCTATGAGTACATGTCCAACAAAAGCTTAGACTCATTTATATTTGGTTGGTCTCTAAACTCAATCCCTAATATCTTGTGGTGCTTGATAGTCTATATATCTCTTGTTTGAGTAAAAGTTGATTTGTTACTGTTGCTAAAACTATAATTTGAATGGAAAATGGAAAACTTGCAAGATCAAAAGCTAAGCATGTGTTTGGATTGGGAAATGCGCATCAACATCATTTTGGGAATAGCTCGTGGGCTTGTTTATCTTCACCATGACTCCAGATTGAGGATCATCCATAGAGATTTGAAAACCAGCAATATTCTTTTAGACGAGGAAATGAACCCCAAAATTTCTGACTTTGGCTTGGCAAGGATTGTTGGAGGCAAAGAAACTGGGGCAAATACAACCAGAGTAGTTGGAACTTAGTAAGAACAATTTTCAATCCCAAATATTATGTTTAAACGAAGAATATACAATAAGTGCATACCTTATCTACTAATAAATATTGGCATGCAGTGGCTATATGTCTCCGGAGTATATAATATATGGACTTTTCTCAGTTAAATCCGATGTTTTTAGTTTTGGTGTAGTTCTACTTGAGATTATAAGTGGAAAAAAGAATACGGGATTTTATCAGTCAGAACTAGCCAGAAGCCTTACAAGTTATGTAAGTGTGTTTAATTTTTCGTAATAACTATTATTTTTTTTTTTTTTGGAGTCATTTTATATTTCATTCCAATTATGATTTTAAAACTGTCACAGGCGTGGAGATTGTGGGGAGAAAACAAGGTGTTGGATTTAGTGGACCCAGCTCTACATGAAGTTTACAATGCAAATGAGTTTGTAAAGTGCGTAAATATTGGACTCTTATGCGTACAAGAAGACCCAAATGACCGTCCCACCATATCAAATGTTATTGCTATGCTTGACAGTGAAGCTGCAATAATTCCAACTCCAAAACACCCTGCATTTGTTCCATGGAGAGGCCTTTCTAGCCAAGCTACTTCCTCTAGTAAACCGGACACATATACGGAATCAACTAGTAGTTTATGAGGAAGATGACAATGGATGATACCAATGCAAGTTCTTGTGAGTCTTTTATGTTCAAGTTTACTGTATGATTTTTTTTTTTTTTTTTTTGAGTAAAAGTTTTAGAGTAAAAATAAATCTGGAATCTATGAGAGGAGCTTGTACATCCATGGGATACGATTTGTTTTCTAGTCAAGGAGACTGCACATCCATTTTTCAGTAATGTCAATGACATTGACACCAAAAACATTTCATCTGATTAGACTACATGTAGTGTTTGTCCGATATGGGTTATGTATATATATATATATATGCCCATTCTCTACAGTATTTAGTGTAATTCAATATACAATCTTATTCTCAACATGGTATCAGAGCACATGTTCTGAATCACCGTTCTTAAATTTATTTATTTTCTAGCATCCTCTCCAATTCTTTTTCGGCTGCGATTTTCAGCAAAAACCACCTCTCTATCTTTTTTGGTTCTCTCTCTTATTGTCATCGTTTTGAGCTTATGACTACATTACTTGAAACCTCGGAAGACAACTGTTCCAAAGTCGCCGAGTGCATCCTCATTGGAGATTCCATGCACGTGCCACCCAAAAGTACTATCGTTTTGCCAATTGCCACCGCCGTCATTCGATCAACTTGGTTGCCTGCCGTTCCACAAGTCTGCCATTGGCCATCACAGATCCTCCAAGACCTCTGCCAATGCACCCCTACGTGCCAATAGTTCCTTTGCATGTGATATTCATGCTCCAACGATTTTGTTTTTACTATTAAATTAAAACAATTTTTTGTAGTTTTGGAGGGGGGACATTGTCCTAATTAAAAGTTTTGGAAGGACATTATTAATTGGATAGTAGTTTAGGGGTGGAGCTTTGAATTTAATGAATTCCTCTATAAGCTTTCTTTTTTATTTTTCATTAGTGTTATTTATAATTTTTGCTATTCTATTTTAAGCATTTTCCAAAAAAAAAAATGAAATTAAAATATAATGTAGTCGTTGAAAGAAGCGCGACAATTAAAAGTTGAATAGTTAAATCATAAGCCAAAGGAACCTTCTTAAGTCCACCCCTGGGCAGATCCGGGGTGGGCCGAAGGCCACCCCCCACCCCCAACAAGGGGTGGCTGCTGCCCTCTAATTTTTTTATTTTTTTTAAAAAAATTTATTTTATTTAAAAATAAAATTAATTTGATTTTTATGTTATATATATATATATATATATATATATATATATATATATATATATTATAAATTTTTTTAGGGAAATTTTTTTATTTTTTAAAGATTAAGAACGCGTGAATAGTACAAAACGTCCCCTTCTAAAAGGGATTTGTATTGTTCACATATCTGCTTTTAGGGACATTTTTCACTGTTTAAACATTCTTAATTTTAATTCTAGTCACTTTATTTGTAACATTTGCAAAATGTTCATATTTGAGCGTCCCTAATTAAATAGACATTTTTAGCCTAAAATATCACCTTAAAAATGTCCCTAACTCTAAGTTTTTTTGTAGTGAGTCGATAGATAAGTGTTATCCCTAGAGAAAAAAAATTGTTAAGTAGTAGTAAACAAAAAATAATGAAATTACCTCCACGATAACAAAACAATTTAACATTTTCAATGGTTTTAAGATGACTATGAATGTTAAATTATAAGCCAAAACTTTTCAATGGTTTCATTGGTCATAATAGAATCATAATTTGTACTATGGTAAATGTTAATCTCTTTCTCTTTGAGTTTCCAACTTAGCTGAACAATTTTTTTATTTTATTTTATTTTTTTATTTTGTATAAATGTATCGAAAGAAACAAAAAAAATTTGGTCATCAAAAGCATTCTGTATTTCTAAGATTCTTTATTCTCAGGATAATTGTCCACCGTTCGATCTGTCGCTTATGTTAAAAATTGTTTTCGCAATGGATATGGCACACCTCATCACCTCAAGCCAAGTTGCTACAAAGCAATGTTTGAGCCACATAAACGTGATGGGAAGGCTAATGCTAAGGAGCACCACATTTTTTTTCTAATATATATTACAAATATATATGTCACGCAATATCACTATGTAGGGTGTCCTGATCAGGAAGTTGACAAAACATTTGAATAGTCGCTATTACTTACACCACATAAGTTGCCTTTGAATCCATCATTAACTTAACCACCAATAAACACCTTTTGGTATTATTCTCCCGCCTGCCAAGGGCTGTTTTTTTTTTTTTTTTTTGTGGAAAAAATATAAAAGGGCCCTCTAAACTATTCTAAACAGCAAGTCATTTAGCTGGTTCAAAAAATATGACCCCCAATATGACAAGTTGTTTAGCTAATGTGAAAAAATAAAATAACATACAAAAGCACGAAAAAATAAAATGAGAACAAAAAAAAATAAAAATAAAATTGGTTGAAAAAAGGCCCGAGTGGCTTAAATTTGGCCCATGTCACCCATCTTATGACGATTTGTTAGTCCAATTATTTGGTTTATTGTTGGTTTTGATGTTGACCCATGCCTATTTTTGGCCGAATCTTCGCCCTTTTATCGGCCCAATTCAGTCATATTCTTTGGTACATGGTTGGCCATTGTTCTATTGTGGCCCATTATCAATCTATTATTGTTGGCTCAGTTTTTTGCCCATTTCCACTTTCCAGCTACTCATTGGCAATGGCTGCCACCATATCCGGCCATGGTCACCGTCACGCTCCCATGACCAGATGGAGCTCATGGTCAGTCAGATATTGTAGTGCATCACACTTGATTGCTCTAGTCAAGCTCACATCCAACCTTTTGTTGCTACCCCCACATGATTGTTACCATTTTCAACATCTCATCAGAATTTCATGGACATAAGCTAACATTAAAATTAGAAAAATGGTAAGTGCTCTCTTAGTCATTAGTGTTTTCTTAGTGTTGTTCGGTTTTCATGTGAATATTATTTTCTTAAAAATTAAGTGAGAGAAATAGCATTAACTTTGTTTTTTTTTTTTTTTTTAAATAATATCCACCTAAAAAACACCAAAATAGCACCTAACATTCTCCTTAAAAACATGGTCCTTGCCGGTCAAAGTAATAATCATATCATAGCTAGTCAATTTCGTAATGGATTCGAGCAATTAAAATTTTCAAAACTCGAATAATTAAGCATATGCGGCCATAAAATATCAGAGATCAATTGCCGATGACATAGAAGAGATTCCACGAAATCACCCAAGTTTTTCTGTTTTTGGCACATGCCCGCACGTGAAGCGGGTCATCATGTGCGTTTCCTATTTCTAAAATATTACAAAAAAAAAACAATTATACGCAGAAACAGTGTCCTGATTAGTTGTTGGCCCCAAGAAAGAGAATATAAAATAAAAAGACAAACAAAATAGATCAAAACAAATAAAAAATAAAAATAAAAAATCTTGTATTGGCCTCCACGTTGGATTCCGTAATTATTTATTTATTATTTACCCAAAAGAGAACAGAGGAATATTGTAGAGCACACTGCCTTTCATTTTGGGATGAATTTGATGTTTTCAAATTTTTTAAAATATGAGGTTTTCAGATTATATAAATTAGATATAATGACATAACATGAGACTTAAACTTACATTTATCAATTATGGGCTGAAAAATTAAAATTAGATATGGTTTGTTGAAGGTCATGCATGTCGATAAAACAGGAGAAACAACAGGACAAAATCGTTCACATGTCTCCGCCAAAATAATAATAATAATAATAATTGTCCAAAAAACCACACACACATCTCACACCGACATAACCAACACATTTAAACCCTCCATACAATACTCGTGTAAAGCACCACCCTCCATCAAACTTCACTCCAAAAACTCAATCCAACAAACCAAGTCTTAACACTTGCAACACAAAAAGGTTTAAGCTTTAATGCATAATAACTGAGACAAAGTTAAAGAAAACTTATCCTTCTCCTAGAAGAAAATTTCCCTAATTTAGGCGTTTTTTAGTCATGGGCTTATATAGTTTAATTTATAATTGACTCAAGGTCCTCAAGAAGCAAAAATAAATTAAGGCAGTCGTCGTTGTCATTCAATTAATTTATTGAAACCCGGCCACCTACTCATTTGTTATTGTTAATTTCTCACAACGACTCGACCAGAACAAGAAAAGTAAAGCCGCTTAAACCATAAAACTAATATTATAGATGGAATGGACAAATTGGAGACCAAAATAATGAAAATTTCTGATCAGGAAGCTTGTTGCTTAAAAAGCAAGAACATGGGGGCTGCATTATTGTACCAGGCAATCGTGAGGGGTACTATAGAACCAGAACCTTTTGCAACGAGATGACAAGCATCTTCAGTGTGCTTGAAATGATAGAGAATTTCAGTTAAATTAGTTACCTGCTTTGTTCATAATGGTAAGCCATAGAAGAAAAGTCAACTGTGCTATATTCTCTGCAAGTTGGTTGCTGTCTTCCATTTTCTTCTTCTTGTTTTCCTGTAGTGTGGATTATTGCGATGCCAGAGATACTCTGAAGCAGGGCGACTGGATTACTGACAATGGAGAAACCCTCGTCTCCAGTGGAGAAACGTTTGAACTGGGATTCTTTACTCCTATCAGAAGCTCTAGCCACAAAAAGTTCGTTGGGATTTGGTACAAACAAGATCAACAAACAGTTGTATGGGTTGCCAACAGAGACTACCCAGTACTTAACGGTTCCGCCGGAGTTTCTTTTGGAATTGCAAAAGATAGCAAGCTTAAGATATGGGATATCAATACTGGAAACGTTTATTGTGTTAGGGGTGAACACCAATTTCAGATGCTCAGCGGAATTAATCTACCCCTCTTTGTGCAAATTAAATAGTAACACAATAGCAAAATAATAATCAAGCAAACCCACAAGCAAGACACCAAGATTTTTACGTGGAAAATCCTCCAATGCGAAGGTAAAAACCACGGGACCTAGTCCAGTTAAATCTTCCACTATCAACAATAATGAGTTTACAATTTGTCTTCCCTAGAGAAATATCTAGAGGTTATCACCACATCAAGAATACAAGCATTCTTGGATTAAACATAAATTCATCACCCTAAAGTGGATTCCAACAATAATAAAGAAAGATCTCACCAAGTAGGTATTAGCAACCAAGCGATTGGAGAGGAATTCCAACGATCGACACCAGTCAATACGTAGCACTCGTCGTCAGGAGCAACACTCTAAAATTGCATCAAGATCGGACCACAAACGAACCTCCAATCTCTGACGGATGTGAATAGGCGAAACCCTTTTTTTTCTTTTTCTTTTTCTTTTCTTTTCTTTCTCTCCTTGCGCCGCACTCTCCTGTCACGCAGCACTCCTTCTTTTCCTTTTTATTATTTTTGTCTTACGTGTCTCACTTAAACACTCACCATGTATTAGAATCTCACTACAAACAAAACTCCTTGTTTTGTTGTAGCCTATGTGGTCCCCACATAAGAGGGACCACCCAACAAATCTCCCCTCCCGACTATGTGGGGGCTCCACCAAGCCCGCCGCTTACGCAAATTTCAAGCTTTTGCATAAGCGGCGATTTAGTCATCATATCTGACCCATTATCATCAGTATGGATTTTCTCAATCTGTAACAGCTTATCCTCCAGTGCATCACGAATCCAATGACACTTAACATCAATATGTTTCGATCTTGAATGGAAAGTTGAATTCTTCGAGATGGATGGCACTGATTATCCTGAGAAAGCACATACCTCTCTTTTTGTAAACCCGGTTCTTGTAAGAACTTTTCATCCATAACAATTCTTTAGCCGCTTCAGTAATAGCAATGTACTCTGCCTCTGTGGTAGACAAAGCAACACACTTCTGCAATCTGGACTGCCATGACACTGCTCCCCCTGAATAAGTAATCAGGTACCCTGAAGTAGATTTTCTAGAATCAATATCCTGACCATATCGCATCTCAGTAAACCCATCAAGCACTTGTTGACCATCTGCCAAGCACAAACATACTCGAAGTACCTCGAGATACACGAGAATCCATTTCACACTGCCCAATGTTCTTTGCCAGGATTAGAAAGGAACCGACTGACAACTCCAACTGCATGAGCGATATCAGGTCTCGTACACACCATGGCGTAAATCAAACCACCCAACGGCTGATGCGTAAGGCACTTTCTTCATTTCATCTTTTTCTTTCTCACTTGTAGGACTTTGCTTTGAACTCAGCTTCAAATGACCTGCAAGTGTAGAGCTCACCGGTTTTGCCTTGCTCATGTTGAATCTGTCCAATACCTTCTCGATATAACTCTCTTGTGATAGCCACAATTTTCCTTTCTTCCTATCACGAGAGATCTTCATACCAAGGATATGCTTTATGGTCCCAAGTCCTTCATAGCAAATGACTTACTCAATTCTTTCTTCAATCATCAATTTTACTAGTGTCACGACAAACAATCAACATGTCATCCACATACAAAGAAGAGAATAATAAATTCTCCATCGAGAATTTCTTCACAAACACACAATGATCTGCATTGTAGTTCTCTCATACCCATGATCAACCATAAAAGAATCAAACTTCTTATACCACTGTCTCGGTGCCTGCTTGAGTCCGTACAAGCTCTTTTTCAACCGACACACTAAGTGTTCTTTGCCTTTAGCTGTAAACCCCTCTGGTTGCTCCATATAAATTTCCTCCTCCAAGTCACCATGAAGGAAAGCAGTCTTCACATCAAGCTGTTCGATCTCCAAATTCATTTTGGCAGCCAAACTCAAAACAACTCTGATCGAAGACATCTTTACCACGGGTGAGAAAATTTCATCAAAATCAATGCCTTTCTTTTGACCGAACCCCTTTACAACTAGTCGCGCCTTGTACCTTGGCTGTGATCTGTTTGGTTCAATCTTGCATCTGAACACCCATTTATTCTTGAGTGCTCTCTTGCCCTTAGGCAGTTCCACCAAATCATATGTGTGATTCTCATGCAAGGATTTCATCTCGTCTTGCATGGCTTCTAACCATTGATTTTTCTGGTCATGTAGCATAACCTCTTGATAACTTTCTGGCTCTCCCCATCAGAAAGTAACACATACTCATTGGTGAATACGTTACGGAAGGTGTCGGTTTTCGTAGATCTTCTCAAGCTGAATCTCGTGGTGGTTACGAAGAAGCTTGCTCTAGATGCTCTTCTGCTCCACATTATCAATTGTAGGCTCACCATTTTCACCAACTGTATCAACCCTGTTCTTCTTGTACATCTCCCATGTGTTCATCATGCATCACACAAGGAGGAATAACTGGATCCAAATCAACACGGTATTCACTCAGAGACTCTGCCTTTTTCTGATCCAAGTCTTCAATGGTTTGATCTTCAAAGAATACGACATCTCTGCTTCGTATGATTTTCTTATTAACTGGATCCCACAATCTGTAACCAAACTCCTCATGCCCATAACCCATGAAGATACATTGCTTAACTTTGCTATCAAGCTTTAACCTCTCATCTCTAGGAATATGGACGAATGCCCTGCAGCCAAACACTCTCAAGTGCTCAAAAGAAACATCTTTCCCTGTCCAAACCCTTTGAGGAATGTTACCATCCAAAGGGACTGAAGGAGAAAGATTTATCAAGTCAACTGCTGTCCTCATTGCCTCACCCCAAAAATGTTTAGGCAATTTTGCATGAGAGAGCATACACCTGATTCTCTCACAGATGGTTCTGTTCATTCTCTCTGCTACGCCATTATGCTGGAGTCTTGGGCACGATTTTCTCAAGCTCGATCCCATGGCTTTTGCAATACTCTTCAAACGGTCCTCTGTATTCACCACCATTGTCTGCATGAACGCATTTTAACTGCCTTCCAGTTTCTCTTTCAACCTTCATATGAAAGACTTTGAACATACCCAATACCTGATCTTTGGTTTTCAAAGCAAACACCCATACCTTTCTAGAGTGGTCATCAATAAAAGTTACATAATAAAGTGCACCACCTAGAGTTTTAGTGTTCATAGTGCAAACATCAGTGTGAACTAAATCAAGAATATTAGACTTTCTTGATGAAGAGGATTTTTGAAATGAAACTCTTCTTTGTTTTCCAACAAGACAATGAGTACAGGGCGTTATTGACATACCTTTATTATTAGGTAGGAGCTGTTCCTTGGCGAGAATCTGAAGTCCCTTCTCACTCATGTGACCAAGCCTCTTGTGCCATAGCTCAGTGGAGTTTTCATTCTCGACAACAATAGCATCTCCCTTGACTAGTCTTCCAGCTGTCTTGTAGAGAGTGTTAGTCTTCTTTCCCCTGGCTAAGATAAGAGAACCCTTGCTCAGTTTCCACTGTCCACCTCCAAGGTAATTGTGGTAGCCTTCATCATCAAGTTTCCCAATAGAAATCAAGTTGAAGCGCATTTCAGGAACATGTCGACATCCTTGAGAATCGGTTTGCACCCAATCTTTGGTTTCTAGTTGTATATCTCCCATGCCCACAACTTTACACTTTGCTTCATTTCCCATCCTAACCCAACCAAAATCGCCTTTGGTGTAGGAAGAGAAGAAATCTCTATGTGGAGTAATATGAAAAGATTCTTGTATCAACTACCCACGTAGATTCATCACATGCGAGATTAGCATAAGCTTCATCAAAAGCAAATACCACATCACCATCGGATGCAAGCTCGCTGCAGTGTCTTTTTCTTCTTGACGTTCTTCGTCTTTTCCTTTCAACTGTTCCCTCTTAAACTTTCGCAATCTCTTCTTATATGCCCGGGCTTGCCACGGTGAAAACATTTTATGTCCATTTTTGAATAGGACTTTCCTCTTGACTTATCACATTGTCATACACGTGAGGTTTTCTCGCTTTTACTTCTCCCCGCCTTTCTATAACAAGTGCCTCTGAATGAGAAGAAATACCTTGCTCTTTCCTTCTTGCCTCTTCATTGAACATGCTTGTCTTTTACCATACCCATAGTTATCACACCATTGGGAGCCGAATTACTGAGTGACACCACCAAGGTTTCCCAACTGTCGGCAAAGAACTCAACACAAGTAATGCTTGCACCTCATCATCTAGTGCAAGTTTCATGGTAGACAACTCGTTCAACATTCCCTGAAAATTACTTAGATGCTCCGTAACACTATGCCCATCTTTGTACTTCAAATTCACAAGCCTTCTTATCACAAAGGCTTTGTTTTGAGCAGTCTTTCGTTCATAAAGACTCTCTAACTTCTGCCAAAGACCATAGGCATCAACTTCTTTGGCTACGTGATGAAAGACACTTTGATCAACCCACTGCCTGATATATCCAACGGCTTTCCTATTCAATTTCTTCCAATCATCGTTGGTTAAAGCAACTGGTTTGACACCTTTCAACTCAATTGGGTCAAACAATTCCTTGCAATACAAAATATCTTCCATCCTAGTCTTCCAAATTGAATAATTGGAAGCTGTGAGTTTAACCATGCTATTAGATGACTCTTCCATTTAATTCACACAAGAACTCCACACAAACAATGAACCAAAGGCTCTGATACCACTTTGTTAGGGGTGAACACCAATTTCAGATGCTCAGCGGAATTAATCTACCCCTCTTTGTGCAAATTAAATAGTAACACAATAGCAAAATAATAATCAAGCAAACCCACAAGCAAGACACCAAGATTTTTACGTGGAAAATCCTCCAATGCGAAGGTAAAACCACGGGACCTAGTCCAGTTAAATCTTCCACTATCAACAATAATGAGTTTACAATTTGTCTTCCCTAGAGAAATATCTAGAGGTTATCACCACATCAAGAATACAAGCATTCTTGGATTAAACATAAATTCATCACCCTAAAGTGGATTCCAACAATAATAAAGAAAGATCTCACCAAGTAGGTATTAGCAACCAAGCGATTGGAGAGGAATTCCAACGATCGACACCAGTCAATACGTAGCACTCGTCGTCAGGAGCAACACTCTAAAATTGCATCAAGATCGGACCACAAACGAACCTCCAATCTCTGACGGATGTGAATAGGCGAAACCCTTTTTTTTTTTTTTTTTTTCTTTTTCTTTTTCTTTCTCTCCTTGCGCCGCACTCTCCTGTACGCAGCACTCCTTCTTTTTCCTTTTTATTATTTTTGTCTTACGTGTCTCACTTAAACACTCACCATGTATTAGAATCTCACTACAAACAAAACTCCTTGTTTTGTTGTAGCCTATGTGGTCCCCACATAAGAGGGACCACCCAACATATTGGAGTGTAGGTGATGAGAGTTCTCGGTCTACAAGACGATCTGTGAAGCTCTTGGATTCTGGAAACCTGGTCTTAAGGGATGATCAGTTTGGAAAGAGTCTGTGGGAGAGCTTCCAAAATCCAACGGATACATTTCTTTCTGGTATGAAGATGGATGACGAGCTGATGTTGACTTCATGGATAGATGACGGTGACCCGGGAAATGGGAACTTCACGTTTAAGCAATATCAAGATGAAGAGGGCCACTACGTTATCTCAAAAAAGACAGGCGATTATTGGAGAAGTTGGATGTCAGGCAAGTTCTTGAGCTCAGATGAAATGCCCTCTGCCATAGCCTACTTGTTATCAAATTTCAGCAGCAGCGTGAACCGTAACAAGGAACCACCTCAGCAAAAAAGATCAGCACAATTGCAGCCGAATTTTAATTACACAAGGTCAGTGATGAATTATAGTTACACAAGGTTAGTGATGAATTATAACGGGGAATTACAGTATCTGAACTGGGATGTGGAAATGGGAAATTGGGATTTGATATGGAGGGAGCCGGAAGACGAATGTAGCATTTACAATGCTTGTGGGAAATTCGGCAGCTGCAATATCAACAATAGGCCAGTCGTATGCAAGTGTTTGCCAGGGTTCCAGCCTAATAACCCGAAGCATTGGGATTCTGGAGATTTTTTGGGTGGGTGCTCCAGAAATTCGACATTATTTGATAACAACGACATGTTCTTGAGCTTAAAGATGATGAAAGCGAGCAACCCAGACTCCGATTTCAAGGTAAAAAACGAGACAGAGTGCAGAAATGAGTGCCTTGGCAACAGCCAGTGCCAGGCTTATTCATATGAGGTAGCTCAAAACAGCAGCCTAAGAAGTGAGACTACTGCTGGGACCGACACCTGCTGGATTTGGACTTCGGATCTAAGTAATCTTCAAGAGGAGTATACAAACGGTGGTCGGGACCTCTCTGTCCGCGTGGCGAAATTTGTTATAGGTACTTCTTTTACACATTGATACGAATCTGGCTAATTTAGTAAACGTAATTTTTTGCAAAATACAAAAGAAGTGACAAACCACCTCTGCTGGTATGGATTTTTTTACTTTTTTTTTTTAATTTCACTTTTTTCATGCTTGACGATGACATTAAATAATTCTGTTTAAGTTTGTTTTGAGAAATTAACTTTTGCTGTACATGATCGCTTGTCACCCTTGGGCTGCTTGTTATAATTAGGATTCCAAATTGGATACCTTTGCAGAATCAACAGTTAGGAATTGTGAGCCTTGTGGCACAAACCTGATCCCCTATCCACTGAGCACTAGACGAAATTGTGGTGACCCCATGTACTTCAATTTTTACTGCGACAATTCCACAGGCCAGGTTAGCTTCAAGACACCCAGTGGCACCTTTCGAGTTGTGAGTATTGATCCAAGTACACGAAAATTTGTCATCCAAGTAAAAAATGCAAGATATGATAGAAATTCAAAAGGAATTCTGCAGCTCAATGAGTCATTGTTGTTTAATAAGACCAGCTTGTTTATAGCTGATTCTGGCAATTATAGTTCTAAAGTTAAAGATGAAGAAGAAATTAGTTGGGAGCCCCCAAAAGAGCCAACTTGTACTTTATCCACAGATTGCAAGGATTGGCCAAATTCAACTTGCAAAGAAGCAAGAGATGGACAGAGTAGGTGCCTTTGCACTGAAAACTACCTCTGGAATGGCTCAAATGTAAATTGTACTAAAGGTCAGGATGCTATTTCATATGCTTATTACATATTTAGATTGTTGTATTAGTGAACAAAGAATCATACCACAAAGGAGGAGCTTTTCCTATATATATATATATATATATATATATATATATATACTTTTGTTGAAGATTTCAATTGCCTGCTTCCCCCTTGGTTCAAACATTGGTGGGATTATTTTGGCCTAACAATTGATGTTCTTCCTGATCCCCTTGTTTATGCTTTTCACCTTTTCAAATCGCATGTTGATTGTAAGGGTTTTATTGCCCATTACAACCCTATTTTTTCTCCTATGCTCTATTTTGCTAGAGAATTCAGAATTCCTTGGTTTCTCAAATGGAAATATGCCAAAAATCAAGAAAGGATTGAAAGAAGATGGTTTCAATGCAAGACTTGGACAATGTCTCCAAAAATTGGTCCCATTGTTAAAAAGGTTGAGCTTATGACCAGCAGATATGATGCCATAATACCATATTCTGCTTCTTCTCCCCCTCCAGTTCCCAAATATTGTTCAAAAAAGAAGCAATGGATCCAGTCCTACCTTGATTCCATTGGTCCTCTTAATGATGAAGAATAATTTGGGTTTCCTAGCATGGCTTCATAACGGCCGAAGATTGATGCATAATAAGGGCCCATAACGGTCCTTCAGGTTCAGTTTTAACTAGCCTCTCAAATGGCAGTTCCTATATATATATATATATATATATATATATATATATATATATATATATATATATATATAGGAAAAGCTCCTCCTTATATTTTGTCTTGTTTAAATCAATTCTGACTTCTTCATTGCATTTCATTAGTGTTAGGAAGCTTTTGTTCTGTTCAACTGAGGATTGTGCAGCTTTCAAAAGTTTTCTTTTTCTTTATGTATAATCACTTCTAAATGTACTTTAGAAAATGGGAGGGTTTTGGAAGAACTTTTAAATCCTCTTTAGCAATATCATGCTTAACCTGCATGCACTAACAATAGACATTATAATTGCGAGGATGAATCTAAACAGTATATTTGTTGGAGCTTGTTCACTATCAAAAAAGAATAGTTGTTTTCAGATTTTAAATATTTATGTGAGAGTAGTCCTGTTTATTTCTTGTAGATGGTGATTTTCCTCGGCTTCCAAAAGATTATTCAAAAGGAAAGATGTCGTTGACTCTGATTATTATGATACCTCTAATAGTAGTTTTTGTGCTCGCAAGTGGAATTGTTTGTATATATTTGTGGAGAAGAAAGATGGCCAAGAGACAAGGTAACAGCTTTGCAAAATGCACCCTATCATGCAAAAAAAGTACTATTTCCATTTGAATCAAAATAAGGCCGGTATTAGCTGTCTCATGTAATTAATTATCGTGAAAGTGTAAGTCATATATATATATATGGTTGCCTTATTAACTCAGAAAACAGAAGAAGTGATGAAAGAAATCGAGTGCTTCGCACATTAGACAGTGAAAGACATCTCAAAGACTTGATGGGCTCTAGTGAGTTTAGAGAAGAAGATGAGAAAGGTATAGATGTACCCTTTTTTGATTTGGAAAGCATTCTAGTAGCTACAGATAACTTCTCAGATGCACACAAGCTCGGACAAGGGGGCTATGGGCCTGTTTACAAGGTGATTTCTACAATATTAATTGGTGTTGATGTTCATGTAAACTAGTTTCTAGTTGTTGGTAACCTTGTGAATATGGTGTCTCAGGGCATATTTTCAGGAGGTCAAGAAATAGCAGTAAAGAGGCTCTCAAGTGTCTCAAGACAAGGCTTACAAGAATTTAAAAATGAGGTGGTTTTAATTGCAAAACTTCAACACAGAAATCTTGTTAGACTTCGTGGATATTGCATAAAAGGAGACGAAAAGATATTACTTTATGAGTACATGCCCAATAAAAGCTTAGACTCACTTATATTTGGTTGGTTTCTAAACTAAATTCCTAATTCCTTGTTGTGCTGATAGATTATAAGTATCTTGTTTGAGTAAAAGTTGATTTGTTAATATTACTAAAAACTTGCAAGATCAAAGGCTAAGCACTAGTTTGGATTGGGAGATGCGCGTCAACATCATTTTGGGAATAGCTCGTGGGCTTCTTTATCTTCACCATGACTCCAGATTGAGGATCATCCATAGAGATTTGAAAACCAGCAACATTCTTTTAGATAAGGAGATGAACCCCAAGATATCTGACTTTGGCTTGGCAAGGATTGTTGGAGCCAAAGAAACCGGGGCAAACACAACGACAGTAGTTGGAACTTAGTAAGCACAATTTTCAATCCCTTAACTCTATTTACACAAAGAATATACAAGTGCCTACCTTATCCACTAATGAATGTCGGCATGCAGTGGGTATATGTCTCCGGAGTATGCATTAGATGGACTTTTCTCAGTTAAATCCGATGTTTTTAGCTTTGGAGTAGTTCTACTTGAAATTATAAGTGGAAAAAAGAATACAGGATTTTACCAGTCAGAACTAGCCATGAGCCTTATAGGCTATGTAAGTGTGTTTAAAATTTTTTGCTGTCATTAATTTCCTTTGGTTATATTTGTTACACTCCATAAAATTCTAATTTTAAAATTGTCGCAGGCGTGGAGACTGTGGGTTGAAAACAAGGTGTTGGATTTAATGGACCCGACTCTACATGAAGTTTGCAATGCAGATCAATTTGTAAAATGCGTAAATATTGGACTCTTATGCGTTCAAGAAGACTTAAATGACCGTCCAACCATGTCAAATGTTGTTACAATGCTTGACAGTGATGGTGCAACCGTTCCAACTCCAAAACAACCTGCATTTGTTCCATGGAGAGGCCTTTCTAGCAAACCTACTTCTTCTAGTAAACCGGATACCACATATACAGAATCAACTAGTAGTACTTTAGAGATACATGATAATGCTTGATACCAATGCAAGTTATCCTGAGTAGTGGCCCAAACATTTGATATCAATTCGTAGAGTAGCTAAGCTGCTCGTACATTCATTGGCTCTCATGTAGTATTTTGGACCATTGTGTTTTCCATTCCTTTGCTCACAGATACCATTGGAATCATACATTTATTTGTTAGCGACTGCCATTGACAAATAGTCCATAAAGGAAGTGTACCTCGTACAGGTAAAATTTTAAGAAAAATGCTAGGTACTCTTTTGACTTTTTTTGTTTATTATATATGAATATTATTTTCTAAAAACCAAATGAGAAAAATAATAATCACTTTCTTTTTTTGTCTTTTTAGAAAATAATATACACATGAGACTAAGAGGATACTGAAAAACACTACGAGCGCACCTAGCATTCCCCAAATTTTAGAAGTGCACCTCGCATAAAGTTATATATCATATGTTTATTTGTTAGGGGCTCATTTGTTTCAATGTAAAATGATTTATTTTTTGTATATTTTAGCATTTTGTGCAATTGAAAATAATAGTCATTGGAAAACATTTTTGATTTGATCGAAAAGGTTTTTTTTTTTTTTTATAAAATAGTTTCTATTTTTTAAAATTATAAAATATTTTTCGAGTTTGAGCTTCTTATTCTCAAATTGCTGGACCATTATCAGAACACTGTCAGGCCTTTGCTAGACCCCTATTGGGGCTCCATCGGGATCCCGCCATACCTCGCTAAGACACCATTCGGGATCTACCAGGACCGTCGAGCCTCCTTTGGGACCCACCGAGCCTAAGTTAAAAATCACTACAAAAAATGAATTTTTTGGTAACGGCACGTTAGGGACATGTCAAGCCTGTTGACACATCACTAATGGTTAGTGACGTGTCATTAGCAACGTATGTGGCAGGTTAATAAATTGGAAGTCACTAATGAAACTTTAGTAACGTGTCACTTTTGACACGTCACCTCAATATTGGAACATTACCAAAACTTTAGTGACATGTCAGATTTGACATGTCACATGTCAAAAATTCATATGTCACTAAAGTTTAAAATATTATTAAAACATAATAATAATTTTTTAAATATTTTTTTCCAGAATTTTTCTTTTTTTCAATTAAACCACAATTGACTTCACGGAATGCAGAATAATCTGGGAGACAAAATGATGAACAAAAAAAAATAAAGCACATAATCAAACTTTATGAAAGAAGATAATGGAAAATGCATTGGTGTTTACATCAAGCCACTTACAAGTGCAAAAACTTTACTTTTTTAACAAATTACATGGGAAGAAATTCTATATTACCAATTATCACAGTTGGCAAAGTCCAATGGTACAATTACAACAAAAGACACAGCGCAATGTGGAAAAAATATGGTGTTTACACATATTCAGCCACATAGGAAGAGATATCAAAACCTTGCAAACAAGTCAAGTTCTTTGAAAATCCATGTCCATCAAATAGACTTAAGTCTAAAGAAATAGTTACCATTGCCGGCACAGCGTGCACACGGCACAGGGTCTCCCTGCAAAAAATAAAAATAAAATAAGTATCAGTAAATCATCGGTACAAAATTTCCAAATCCATTTCTCTTTCATTTTCCAACATTTCCACAGCAACCAAACACAAAAAATTTCTTGAAGTCTCGAAATGAATCACACATAAACCAAATTAGCAGAATAAAAAAACCCAATCCCACAAAAGAGAAAACCCTAATTTCCCTAACGAAATCCCTTAGCAGTAAAACCCTAACATTCAAAATCAAGAATTCAAAGAACCAAAAGAAAAATACGTACTGGGGCTCTCGAACATGAAGGTGACGGTGTCATTGCCATCGTCGGCCTTGAGAGTGATGAAGTCATCGTTGCCGGCAAAAAAAAAAAAAAATCAGAGCTGGGGTTTGGGCGTGCAGAGAGAAGAGGGAGATTGAGAGAGCATTTGCGAGAGGAGAGAACTTTAAAAAAAAAAAAAAAAATGTATGTGTGTAAAGAGGAGAAAAAAAACAAAAGTGGAAATAAAAGTTGAGAAAAACCAGAGGGAAAGAAGAAATAAAAAATCCGAAAAGCGCGCTGCCCCATTAAAAAGTAGTAGACAACTTTGTTAACGTGAAATTCCAAAATTGAAAAAATAATAATAATAATAAAAAAATAAACTTTGACAACTTTAATAACATGTGATGTGTCCACTTTCACATGGTACCAATTCCAAATTTTTTTTAAAAAAAAAAATTGATAACTTTAGTAACATGTGAAACTTTGACAATTTGATGTTATCAATTTCAAAATTAAAAATTAAAAACAAAACAAAACAAAACTTTGACATGTTTTCAATTATAAAATTAAAAATAAAAATAAAAAATAAAAAATAAAAACTTTGACAACTTCGTAGTTTGTGAATCTTTGACAATTTGGGATGTGTTGACTTTTACATGTTACTAATTCCAAAATTGAAAAAATAAAATAAAAAAATAAAACTTTAACAATTTTAGTAACGTGTTAAAGTTGACACGTCACCAAATGGTAACGTGTCAACTTTCACACTTTACCAATTCCAAAATTGAAAATAAAAAATTAAAAAAATCAATTTTAACAACTTTAGTAACGTGTCAACTTTCACTCATTACCAATTCCAAAAAAAAAAAAACAAAAGAACTTTGACAACTTTAATAACATGTCAACTTTCACACGTTACTAAAGACTTTGTAACGTGTCAACTACTGACACGTTACCAAATTGTAATAGGTGAAAAATGGTGAACAACATACATGTCAATGCTTCATTTTTTTAATTTTTATTTTATAGTGAATTGATTCTCGTAGATTAATAAGATTGAATGAAAATATAAGGGAAATCATATCATAAATCCTTAGGTCAACGCGCTTTTTTAAAAAACTCCTTGGGTATTTTTTTTTTGAAAATTTAGTCCCTAGGTCATTCGAAACTACTAGAAAACTCCCTACCGTCAATTTTTGTTAACTGCCGTTAGTCCACTCAAAACTCACCGTTTCATCTAATTAAAATATTAATTTTTATTAATTTAATTTTAAAAATTAAACAAAAAAAAAAAAAAAAAAATTGAAGGGTGGCTGGGGTGGCGTGCCACCTGCCACCCCAACCCCAAGGGGTGGTGGCAAGCCACCGGGGTGGGTTGACCACCACCGGGTGGCTTGCGCCCACCCGGGTGGTTTGGAGTGGCTGCGGGCCACCTTTCCACCCATGGGATGGCTCGAGCCACCCCATGGCGACTGGGTAGCCAAGGCCACCTCAAGCCGTGGGTGGCTCGCGCCACCCAAACCACCACAGGGTGGCGCGAGCCACCTGGCCTGAGGTGGCCTTTGGGCCACCCAAGCCACCCATGGTGGCTCGAGCCACCATGGGTGGAAAGGGTGGCTCGCAGCCACCTTTGGGGTTTGGGGTGGCGAGCCACCCCAAACCACTCGGGTGCCGCGAGCCACCGGCTTGGAGGGTGGCCTTGGGCCACCCAAGCCACCCAAGCCACCCATGGGGTGGCTCGAGCCACCAGTGGGTGGAAGGGTGGCATGCAGCCACCCCAAACCACCCGGGGTGGCATAAGCCAGGGGTGGCTTGCCACCCTTAGGGTTGGCGTGCCACCTGCCACCCTTAAATTTTTATTTTTATTTTTTTTTAAAGTTTAATTTTTAAATTAAATTAATAAAAATTAATATTTTAATAAGATGAAACGGTGAGTTTTGAGTGGACTAATGATTAGCAAAAATTGATAGGAGTTTTCTAGTAGTTTAGTAAAGGACTAAATTTTCAAAAAAATAGTGAGTTTTTAAAAACTCGTTGACCTAAGGATTTTTGATATGATTTTCCAAAATATAATATAAACAAATATTCGTAAGTTTTTCTAGTCAAAAAATGTTTTTCTGAAAAAGTTTCTGAAAAACGTTACTGTAAAAAGTCTTTGGAATTTAATATTAGATAATTGTACAATAAGTCTTTGAGTCAACCCAAAATTTAAATCCTTATCGTCAAAATTTTTTAATAGCAGTTAGTCCCAATCAAAACACACTGTTTTACCCCATTCAAAGAAAAAAAAAAAAAAAAAAAAAGAGGAAAGCTCTTCCGATTATTGGAGAAGATAGAGAGAGACTAAATCTGGTTGTTAGAAAGTTAGAAACCATTGATCTGTTCTTCTTTTTCTTTTTCTTTTTCACTTGCTCCTCTCCCCTTCACATGTATTTCACAATAGGAAAAATTAAATCTATAAAAAAAAAACCATTTCTGGCAACGTTGAATTTTTTACAGAGGGAGCTCGGAAGCTGGTATTAACCCAATACAGGGAAGCGGATTTCGTGCTTATTGGCAGTAGTCTTGAGAATCACGAAAGATTTCAATGTTCATGTACTCATCATTCTCTTTTGTTTTTTGATTTTGTTTTTCTTCGATTCTTTCCGGCCGGTCAGAATCCACTTTCCCTCCCTCCTATTTTCCATTCCTCAATAATATTTTCTTAGAGATTTTGGCCTTCCCAAAAGTTGTCGATATTTTCTTAGAGATTTTGGATTTATTTTAGAAGAGGGGTTCTTTGATCGAATTTGATTGAAGACCCCTGTTGGGTTTGTAAATATTTATGAGTTTGTTGTGGTTTGAAAACCCTGCTGTAAAATTGAAAAATTTAAGGCAATAAGAAAGAGGTATGTGAGTTTCTTCAACCTCAAAATTTTCGAACAATCTCTGGGTCAAATTTGCAAGGAGCCGGTGGATTATCGAACCCGGATAGGACCTTTCTCTAGCGAATCGATGCTTGTATACCTCACTGTCGGCGGTTGTGTAATTCCTATGTGTGTGTTGGAATCCCCAAATCTCTCCCTCCATCTCCATCTTCCCTTTCCCCCCACACACGGGACACTGCAGCAACGCCGGAGATGTTGCTTCCTCAGATCTGATGGAGATTTACACACCTGGGGAGTCTCTTGAGACTGCTACCTCTGTGTCTACGTCTGGATAAACCGTTTGTAGCCGCCATGGTTGCTCTTCTCGCTTCTCTGCTTCTATCCATCTCCGCTTCCACGAGCTTTCACCAAATTAGCCACACCCAGGAGATTAATCTCGTCGCTCATCACCGGAAACCCACCGATACAGCAGATAAACAAAAGATCTTCCACAAAGCTGGACTTCAAAGATCATTTCACCAAATCTGCAGCAAAGATCTGGTTGATAGAGAGAGGCCGATACATTTCACCAAATCTCACTCCAAAGATCTTCAAGAAAGAGAAAAAGATTACTTTCATTTATCTTCTCCTCTCTCTCTCTGTCTTCACCGAAAAGCTTTCCTTTTTTTTTTTTTTTTTTTTTTTTAAAAAATTATTTTAGATTTAATTTTTAAATTATATTAATAAAAAATTAAATATTTTAATAAAGTGAAACTGTGCATTTCGATTGTAGCTAACGGCTATGAAAAAAATTTTGACAGTAAAAATTTTATTGACATGTCGATTGACTTAGAAAGTAAATTTTTTAAAATTAAAAAAACTTAACGATTTTTAAATTTTGAAGAACTGATTCAAAAATTTATTATACAATTACTTATTTTTCAAAATCACTAGCGTTTAAAATTTAATTAAATCACCTCTTGAGGTATGCTCCATTACTGAAAGAGAGTCAGGATGGTCTATAAAACTTACTTTTGCGGCCTCTAATATGAGCTTGACACGTTATTTAACAACACCAAATAAAATACACATGAATACACCGAATCTTATGACCAAAAAACCAGCAGACAAAACTAGGTTTTTCTCCTTCCAAAGACACCACCACATCTACCCCTAAAAATTCCATCGCCTCAACTGAAAGCTGCAGCAGGAATCTCCGAAAGCCACCGCCGGAATCTGCAAAAGACCGCCGCGCAGATTTCAAGTGAAGTTTCTACCGGAATCCCCTTCTATCAAGGTCACCCGACATATCTGCAAAGCATTCTCTGAAATCTAACAGCATCATCACTACAAATAATCTATTGATGAACCAATTTCATAAACCGTAGTCATGTTTTGGCAGCACTACCGATCTATCTCTCCCATTCTCTCCAATAAAAACAAAACTCAACAATTCTCGTCTCCTCCTCTTCCTCAAGCTCCCTATTTTTCTTCAATTCAGACTAAAGTATCGATACTGTCATAAACAGTACTACAAGATCCATTAAACGACACTGCAAGATGCACAAAATCAAAAAAAGAAAAACACAAAACCATGAAAAACGATAAAGAATCACAAACCGAAAGACTGTGTCTTTGGGCATTGGCTTTGGGTAGTGGTCATGGGCGGATTCCAGCGGCAGAGGTGGCGGAAGAGGCGGTGGATTGTTTAGACTTAGATCCGGTAAGTCTCTTGAAAGTGAAGTGTTCTTTGCTAGGTTTTCTTTTTGTTCACGAGATCAAGGCATTCGCTTATTGAAAACCTCAATGAATTCAATACACCAAGTGTTTTTAAATAACAGTTCTACGTTCAAGAGTGACACGTAGGCTGATAACCAAGTGATATCCAACAAGTTATCCAAAGTATACATAACAGAGTAATGATACAATGCACGCGGCGTGCGTGGCGTGCCATGCACGCCAGTGCAAAATTTCTTTTTTTTTTAAAAAAAATAATAATAAAATAATAATAAAAAAAAATTTTGTGCCTGGCGTGCATCACTGTTGATGCACGCCAGGCGTGCTTTCCATCATTACTCATACATAATATATCGAGTAGTGATAAAGGTTACGCGGCGTGCGTAAACAGTAATGCACGCTGCTGACGTGGCATGTGCCACGTTAAATAAAAAAAAAAAGTTTTTTATTTTTGAAAACAGCGCCGGCGTCAAAGACTCAAATCCCTCCCCCCCATTTCATTCTTGAACCCCTGCCCTCAAATTTCCCCCCAAATTTTCCCTCCCTTCCCGTACTGCGAGACGCTTCACCACCGCCGGAAAGCTCTCTCTTTTTGTTTGAGCGTACCCAGATGAGAAAAAGTGAAAGTCCAGCTTCTTCTTTCACCCACGTGATTTCAACGTGTTGAGTGTTGAGCCTTATGGGTTTGAATTTCCTTGATTTCTTCTGTGTTTCCAATTTTTGTTTGGTTTTGTGTGTAATTTCAACGTGTTGAGCGTTGTTTGGTTTTCCCACAGCTCTCTCTCTCGCGCTCTTCTTGTTTGAGTGTAAACATTTAAGATCAAGCACAGATCTGGATCATTCATTAAGAAATCTCTCAGATTCGGGCTTAAGAATCTTTCATCTTGTTTTTCATTTCTTGTTTTGCTTTTGTCTGTTTGTCTCATTTTTTATGGTGATCTAGTTTTTTTGATATTTTTTGAAGGTTTCGGTGGAAGATTTCAATTCACCACTAAGGTTTCAAAATGGCAAGCCACCGGAGCAACCCAGGATGGACTCCACGAGGTTGATTATGAACTACACTGGGGTGTTAGAGTATCAGATCTGGGACAGCGGTCATTGGAATTTGATATGGTCGGTGCCAGAAGAAAAATGTCTCATTTATAATGCTTGTGGGAACTTTGGCAGCTGCAATATTAACGATAGGAGAGCGTGCAAGTGTTTACCGGGGTTCAAGGCTAGTAACCAGGAGAATTGGAATTCTGGAGATTTTTTTGGTGGGTGCACTAGAAATCCGACATCATGTGGGAAAAGCGACACATTCTTGAACTTAAAGATGATGAAAGTGAGTGATCCAGATCCACAGTTCGTGGAAAAAAATGAAACAGAGTGCAGAAAGTATTGCCTTAATAACTGCCAGTGCCAAGCTTATAGTATTGGTAAAGACTTGTGCTGGATTTGGACAGAGGATTTAAGCGATCTGCAAGAGGAGTATGCAAACAATGGTCGTAACCTCTCTGTTCGCGTAGCAAAATCTGACATAGGTACTCCTTTTACTCCTTTTACATATTCCAATATCCATGCTGGAATTCGCTCATTACCATGTTATAATGCTAGACATTTTCAATGTATAATAACTCTTCCAGACTTTATATCTTTGCAGAATCAACTGAAAGGAATTGTGAGCCTTGTGGCACAAACATGATTCCTTATCCGCTGAGCACTGGACCAAATTGTGGTGACCCCATGTATTTCAGTTTGTACTGCAACAATTCCACAGGTGAGGTTAGCTTCAAGACACCGAGTGGCACCTATCGAGTATTGAGTATTGATCCAAGTACACGAAAATTTGTCATCCAAGTCAGAAGTGCAGGATATGATAGAAATTCAAGAGGAATTCTGCAGCTCAATGAGTCATTGCCGTTTAATAAGACCAGCTTGCTTATGGCTGATTCTGGCAACTACAGTACTGAAGTTAAAGATGAAGAAGAGATTAGTTGGGAACCCCCGCTGGAGCCAATTTGTACATCATTCACAGATTGCAAGGACTGGCCAAATTCAACTTGCAATGTAGCAAGAGATGGACAGAGCAGGTGCCTTTGCACTGAAAACTACCTATGGAATGGCTCAAATTTAAATTGCACTAAAGGTCAGGATGCTATTTCATATGCCTCTTGCCTATTTAGATTGTTCTATTAGTGAAAATCATACCACAAAGGAGGAGTTTGTCCTATATATATATATATATATATTTGTCTTTTTTAAATCAATTGTGAGAATCAAACCCCAAGCTAGCTCTTTCTGACTTCTCCATTGCATTTCATCAGTGTTAGGAATCTTTTGTCCTGTTCAACTGAGGATTGTGCAGTTTTCAAAAAGTTTTCTTTTTCTTTATGTATAATCACTTCTAATTGTACATTAAAAAATGGGAGGTTTTTGGGAGAACTTTCAAATCCACTTTAGCAATATGATCATGCTTACCGTGCGAGTACTAACAATAGACATTATAATTGCGAGGATGAATCTAAACAGTATATTTGTTGGAACTTGTTCACTATCAAAAAAGAACAGTTGTTTTCAGATTTTAAATATTTATGTGAGTGTAGTCTTATTTCTTTCTTGTAGATGGTGATTTTCCTCAGCTTCCAAAAGATTATTCAAAAAAGATGTCGTTCACTCGGATCGTTATGATACCTCTAATAGCAATTTTTGTGCTCACAAGTGGAATTGTCTGTATATATTTTTGGAGAAGAAAGATCCCCAAGAGAGAAGGTAACCACTTTGCAAAATGCACCCTACCATGCACAATTTGTACTATTTTCATTTGAATCAAAATAAAGCCATGTATTAGCAGTCTCATGTAATTAGTTATCATGAAAGTGTAAGTCATATATATATGGTTGCCTTATTAACTCAGAAAACAGAAGAAGTGATGAAAGAAATCGAGTACTTCGCACATTAAACAGTGAAAGACATCTCAAAGACTTGATGGGCTCTGCTGAGTTTAGAGAAGAAGATGAGAAAGGCATAGATGTACCCTTTTTTATTTCGAAAGCATTCTAGTAGCTACGGATAACTTCTCAGATGCAAACAAGCTTGGACAAGGGGGCTATGGGCCTGTTTACAAGGTCATTTCTGCAACATTAATTGGTGTTAATATTCATCTAAACTAGTTTCTAGTTATTGGTAACCTTGTGAATATGGTGTCTCAGGGAATATTTTCTGGAGGTCAAGAAATAGCTGTAAAGAGGCTCTCAAGTGTCTCAAGACAAGGCTTACAAGAATTTAAAAATGAGGTGGTGTTGATTGCAAAACTTCAACACAGAAATCTTGTTAGACTTCGGGGATATTGCATAAAAGGAGACGAAAAGATTTTACTTTATGAGTTCATGCCCAATAAAAGCTTAGACTCATTTATATTTGGTTGGTTTTTGAACTAAATTCCTAATTCCTTGTTGTCTTTGATAGATTATAAGTATTTTGTTTGAGTAATGTTAATGTTACTAAAAACTTGCAAGATCAAAGACTAAGCACTAGTTTGGATTGGGAGATGCGCGTCAACATCATTTTGGGAATAGCTCGTGGGCTTCTTTATCTTCACCATGACTCTAGATTGAGGATCATCCATAGAGATTTGAAAACCAGCAACATTCTTTTAGACGAGGAGATGAACCCCAAGATATCTGACTTTGGCTTGGCAAGGATTGTTGAAGGCAAAGAAACCGGGGCAAACACAACGAGAGTAGTTGGAACTTAGTAAGCACAATTTTCAATCCCCCAACTCTATTTACTCAAAGAATATATAAGTGCCTACCTTATCCGCTAATGAATGTTGGCATGCAGTGGGTACATGTCTCCGGAGTATGTATTAGATGGACTTTTCTCAGTTAAATCCGATGTTTTTAGCTTTGGTGTAGTCCTACTTGAGATTATAAGTGGAAAAAAGAATACAGGATTTTATGAGTCAGAACTAGCCATGAGCCTTATAGGCTGTGTAAGTATGTTAATTTTTTTTTTTTTTTTGTAGTCATTAATTTCGTTTGGTTGTTCTACACTATAAAATTCTAATTTTAAAATTGTCACAGGCGTGGAGATTGTGGGTTGAAAACAAGGTGTTGGATTTAATGGACCCGACTCTACATGAAGTTTGCAATGTAGATCAATTTGTGAAATGTGTAAATATTGGACTCTTATGCGTACAAGAAGATTTAAATGACCGCCCAACCATGTCAAATGTTGTTACAATGCTTGATGGTGAAGGTGCAACATTTCCAACTCCGAAACAGCCCGCATTTGTTCAACAGAGAGGCCTTCCTAGCAAACCTAGTTCTTCTAGTAAACCGGATACCACATATCAGAATCAACTAGTAGTACTTTAGATATACATGATAATAAATGCAGATTTTTTCTTATTTTAAATTAAGTGCTTTTAAATCACATTGTCAAACACCTTACGTTTGCAATATCTTTTAAAACGCAGATTATTCTTATGAAATTGTAATCCCAAACACACCTAACTCTTTTACTAAACTAATGTGTAACTCATTCATTGGTACTTATTACATTTCTCTTAATTAATTGTTTTGTTTTTCTCTAATGAATGGGCTACACATAAGTTTAGTAAAAGACCTAGTAACCCTAATATTTCTCATATTTTAATAGCTGAAGTTGGTAAGTGACATGTGGACTGTCACGTTAGTTTGTAGGAAAACCGAAAATGCTTTGGGAGTTGAAAAATAATTTTGATGATACAAAATATTCTAGTCGATACTAAACCATATTGATCCAAATATAATAATAAAATAAATAGAATACAATAGAATAATTAAAGTAAGGAAATATATAATAATGCTATAAAATCATGTAAGAGCATTGTCCTTAAAAAGTTGATTTGTGCCTTCTGAAGTGTGTGACTCAATACGATCGAATCCGTTGACACACGATCTCCTAGGATTAGACTATAACATCTATTTTTGTTAAGAATGTACTTCCAACAACAAAGGCTAATAGTAATAGAACCCTTTGATAATTTCGCTAAATGAAACAGGGAAGTGCTAGGTTAAAAAAAAAAACAACAATTGTTTTTCTTTCTTTCTCAAAGAGTATAGGAAACTAACTTTTGCATAAAGGTGGCTTTTTTTTTTTTTTTTTTTTTTTGAAATAGAAAGGAACTTCATTGATTAATCTGAATGCTGGTCTGCCATTACAAAGGATTGAATACATGAAGGGTAGTCTGCCTCCCACAAATTCTCTCCCTGCAAGGACAATGCTAATCTGGCTAGTCTGTGTGCAACTCCATTAACATTACGAGATATGTGCTCCACCCTCCAATCTAAGAACTTGTGCAATCTCTGCTTGGCATCGGCAATTAACGGTCCGTAAGTACCCCGCCATTCCTCCGTGCTGCGCAATTGGTGGACCACTTCTGCTGCATCTCCTTCCAGAATTATCTTACGCCAGTCCTTCCTTTCGCAGAGCTCCACCGCCTTCCACATCGCCAGAGCTTCTGCAGACGCCACTTCACATAGGTATGGTCGCTTACCACAAAAAGTGGCCAAAACCTGACCTTCATGGTTCCGGGCTATCAAGCCCATCCCCATACAGCCCTCTCTGGAGTTGGTAGACGCATCCTAGTTTAATTTTACGTAGCCTTCCGGGGGTTTCTTCCAATGCGTGACCAACTGGTCTGGGATAGTGGTATTAGTGCCTTTCTCGTGTGTCTGCTCCATCTTCTCGAAGGCATGTAGCTGATCTCTCGCCCTCTGTATAACTGCTGCAGGTGAATGCATTACTCCCTCAAAACCACTGAATTCCGCCGATACCACAGCTGACGAGCAACTGCCACAAAGGGCTGGACCTCCTTCTCCTCCAGCTTCCCCAGCAGAAGCTCAAAAAGATGGAGAAAATCGGCTTCATCGCTGTTGTTTTTCTGGAAGGACCTGCTGCATTCCAGCCAGACATCTTGAGCTGAGGGACATCCCCACAAAATATGACCCGGCGTTTCTTCTTCTCTCTCACACAGCGGGCATAAAGGGTCACCTGTAATACGGCGACGGTAAAGGTTTCCTTTTGTAGGTAATACATTTTGGCATGCTTTCCAAATAAAAAGCTGCTCAACCCTGGGACTCTTCATTGCCCATATTTTCCTCCACACATCCCCATAGCCCTCCTCCGATGAACATGAGCCCTTCCCCTCTTCTGCTAAAGATTTAGCAAGATGATAAGCACTACTTACTGTAAATAAGCCATGCTTCGTTCCTGCCCAGATCATTTTATCTTGCTGTCCCCCAGGGCATATCACCATACTACATATCACCTTCACTTCCTCCTTCAAAAAGATTTCCTCTATGAGAGGAATATTCCACCAACAAGTGTTTTCATCCATCAAATCTTTGACTCTAGCGTCCTGGCCGAGGATACTAAAGGTGGCTTTTGATTGCTAAGGAAATGCTTTTGTAGCCTAATATCGCATATGTATGTACAACACTAGTGGGATTTTGTGTTATGTATATACTAGTGGGGGACGCAAAGGCTTCATTCTCGGTGTTTAATAATAATAGATGTATCTTGTGTTCGATAATAATAAATGTAGTCTATTTTGTGATATTTAACATTAAAAACTTAATACCATATATAAAAACTATTTATACCATAAAGTTAATATCTATACCCTCAGAGAGTAACGGAAGGCGGAATCATCAGAGAGTAACGGACGCCTAATTAGGAAAGACTGGAGACGAGGTGATGGAGAGCTGCTATACGGCTGCCTAGAGTCATCTAGGCGTCTGCCAAAAATCTGACGTGGCTTTTTTGAAAAAAAAAAATTGTAAAAATATCTCTCTCTTCCCCCATTTCGTAACCGCTCCTGTTCATCTCTGCTTCCCACAATACTCTTTCATCTCCCCCTCTCTCTTTCTCCTTTCTCCTCTTTCCTCTTTCCTCTTCCCTCACCAACGGCTGGCCACTGAAGACGGTGAAGGATAAAAATGGCGGTGGCTGATTCTCGGCTCCGCCGGGTGCCATGATTATTTTAAGTTGGAACTGCCGGGGGCTTGAAAACCCTAGGACAGTTCGAAACCTTTGACGGTTAGTGAAGGATAAGAATCCCAATTTGGTTTTCTTAATAGAAACCAAACTTCAAGCACACCGAATTGAAAAAAAATAAGACTCCACATAGGTTTTGAGAGTGTGTTTGTCGTAGATAGCATTGGAAAAAGCAGTGGTTTGGCACTATTTTGGAATTCAGAGGTAGTGGTTGATATACAAAACTACAGCCGACGTCACATTAATGAAGTGGTGAAGGAAGTAGGAGTAGGTCAATTATGGAAATTTACAAGTTTTTACGGGCATCCGGATGCAGTAAAGAGAAAAGAATCATGGACCCTTCTTCGTCACCTAAGTACATCTATGTTGTCAGCGTGAAAGAGTATGGGAGACTATAATGAAATAATTAATGACAAGGAGAAATATGGAGTTCACAGACAACCTAGATGGCAAATGGATGATTTCCGTGAAGCCATTGAGGGGAGTAGGTTGGTTGACCTTGGTTTTGTGGGACCGAAATTCACTTGGAGCAACGGACAAAAAGAGGGCCATTTCACTATGGAACGACTAGACCGAGCTTTGGCAAATGAGGAATGGAAGGACTTGTACCCAATCCGTAGTGTGGAAGTGCTGGCCACATGTGCTTCTAATCATGCGCCGGTGATCATATCTTTCAAAAAAAAATGCCCCTCAACGGCGTAGAAGGGAATATGTTTTTCGGTATGAGACAACCTGGCACAAATGTAAGACCCACAAAGAAGTTATTAAGAAGGTATGGAGGGTAAAAGCAAATAATAGAGGTGGCTGGAATTCGGTCTTGGACAAACTAGAGCAAAGCAAAAATTCATTTATCCAATGGAAACGGGAGAACAGAAACCAATCCGAAAATCTTCTCAATCAGACCACTACAAAGCTTTTGGAGTTGCAGGGTGAGGATGGGACCTAGATGAGACAAGGGCTCTCCAACCCAAGGCAAATGATCTTATGGAAGAGGAAGAGATGAAGTGGCAACAACTAGCGAAAGCAGACTGGCTCAAGCATGGGGATAAGAGTTCAAAATATTTTCATGCTTGTGCTACTCAAAGGAGACGTGTGAACAAAATTTCAAGCATAATTGATGCACTACAAAAAAAGAATTTTTTCCTTACATGCATTTTCTGACGTGTTAGGTGGTTTGACACGTCAGTAAATGTTACCGACATGGCATTTTTGACGTGTGTCGACGTTAAAATTTTGGGTCGAACGAAAAATTCTGGCGTGTCATTAGTAACACGTCGAAATTTTTGACGTGTCAAAAGTTGTCCAGCTCATGCCAATTTTTATTGGACATGTTTCACTAATAATAGGAGTTAAAGCCAAATTTAATAATTTATGGTGCTTCAAAGTCAAAAGCAACAACAACTAGGAAAGGTTGAGCGTGTGATTAAATCTGTTCTCGAGCAAAGCGCAAGAACACGAAATGGTAAAGGAGTCTAGATAATTGAGAATCTCATCTTTTATTTTTTATTATATAAATGTTATGAGTACTAACTCTTTTACTAATAAATGTTAATTAAATAGTCTAAATTGATGTGCATCTTATTCATTAGAGAAATATAACGAATACTAATAAATGAGCTACACATTAGTTTAATAAGCTTCGATTACTAAAAGAGTTAGCACCCCTAATATTTCTCTTTTCATCAAAGATATGAGAAAAGAATTCCTATCGGAATAGAAAAGGCTCATCTGAAAAATCTTCTTACTCAAGAGAGATCTTTTTACGGTTCATATTATTTTTTATTAGGCCAGAGGGACTCTCTAGCCAAAATAGAGGGGTTAGCTTAGATATTTTCTTGCTCGGATAGGAGGGCCTCTCTCACACAGCCCATATTATTTTTTTTGCTTCCTTTTTCCTTGAATAAAAAATAACAAGAGATTGGAATCGTCCAAAAGACATGTGATGCAGATGACTTCATGAGATGCAAAATAGAATAGCAAGAAGAAGAGATATATACTTCTAAGACCTTGATACTATCAAAGAATCTACGAAACCTTCTCTAAACGCTAGATACTCTAGGGTTTGAAGAAAAATAATGAAAAAACTCAACTCAATAATCTTATTGATAAAAAGTTAAAACTGAATAATAATCAAATGCTACATTTTAGGATCTATAAAACATGTATTTATAGGCCCCAAAACCTAAACCTAAAAATAATACAAAATAGAATCGATTGGTAATCTTACAAGGCTTGTTCAGACGGGATACCCTTGTCCGGACATGCGGGATCCATGTCGGACATAAATTCTAGAAACTCCAAATTACTCCTCATATCCGACACGAATGTCATGTCCGGACATCGCGATCGTTTTAACTTTAGAGTTTCTTCAAGACACTCACATCTGCCCGAGTCTTCCTCATAAAGTCCCAATCACTCTTATCTATATCAACATGCCTTGTTGTTGTCTAGGCATGCAAGCTGCCCTAGAACAAGTAATATATAGGAACATGGCGGCCATAAAATCTGAAGCCAACAATTCTTAGCTTTATATTATATAAAACGTAATTTTTTTTATAAAAATCAAAAGTAAAAATATTTTTCAAAACCATTATAAAAACACTGATGATTATTTTGCTTTCTCCTTGCTACAGTAATTCTCATAGAGTTCATTGATGTATCTCTCTGGACTAATCTATGGGGTATTCTAGTCTTTTTAGTCACAAGAAAAGACATGGACATCGACTTTGGTCTTCATATGTCTTTCTCATCATATTATTAAAATAACAAGAAAAAGTGTTAGATGATGCTTTGTAACAAGAAACCCGCGTAATCACATCTTTAAATTCTTTCCTCAAAAAGAGAGGACCCCATTATTAACATAAAGTATATCTTTAACAAAACCCGACAATCTTGACCTCGCTGGCCGCTTTGCTTTTTCAATAATTCAACATAGTCCGGTAAAAAGCTAAACTTTATCTTGCTGTAACTTGTGTATTGCTGAATTGGTATAAGCCATTTTGAATTTTACTAATGTTTTGGTATGGCTCTTGAGGGAGCACGTATACGGTTTTCGCCACCTAAGTTTTTTCTGAGCAGTTCTCAACAAATAGTTGTTATTTTGGTCATGTCAAAATTGAATAGCCACAGTTGGTCGCACTAACCTATCTTTTTAATTATGAAAAAATAAATAAATAAATAAATAAAAGGGTAACTTGTAGTTAATTTGTGTCAACTTTTCTTCTTTCTTCAAATTCTTCTACTCCCATTGGTCTCCACTCTTATCTGAAGACTGCCGCACGTGCTTCCCGCTTGTATTTATTTTTCTTCTCTTGCTTAACTTTATTGTACCCTATGGAGTCTAGGAAGCTAAATGTTAAATTCTTGAGAGCAGCCATGCACTTTTCCTTTTTCTTCTCGGAAATATCCGTCTTTGACAAAATGTTGACCGTAACTAGCTCGGCATAGTTACTTGTTTGTTTCATCTCAATTTCTTTCGTGTTATTTCCTCATTTCAAAAGGTTAAACTACCCTTTTAATTAGAAGAAAAGTTGTAGGTTCAAAGGGTAAAATTACGTTCCCTTTCTTTTTCCTTTCTAAATAGAAAAAATCAAAAATCAAAACAAAAATGGTTAAATTACGGCTTAGTTTATCCGGCTTAGCTAATCAAAATAAAAATGATTAAAGTACTTGCCCTAACTGATGGCTCGATGATGTAGCTCGACTTGATGAGATGCAAAGAAATAGTAACAAGAAGAAGGGATAGATAATTCTTAGATCTTGAGTCTATCGGTGATCTAAGAACTCTTCTCAAAACTATAGAGTCTATCTATAGTTCAAGGAAAATATGAAGAAAACTCGCTATAAGTAATTCTTATTTAAGAGAAAATCGATAAAATCCACATAAACTTTTTCTAGAGGCTATAAGCATGTATTTATAGCCCTAAGACCCTATTACTAGTAAAACACAGAATAATAACTCCAAAACCCTAATCCTAGCAAAACAAGGAAAGAAAGTCGGTTTAAACATAAAAACGCAGCAAAAATAACTTAGTGTTCGCATGCGCCGATCGCACTTCTAGGGCTTGGTGCGCTGATCACGCGATCGATCACACTCACAGAGAGGATCGGTCGTAGTTCCAAGGACTTCACTCGCATTTCAGCATGAGCACTCGATCGCATCAACGCGCGATCGATCGCACCCAGACTTCCTTTGCGCAGTATGCAGTCCGGGATCGTGTCACCATCTTTTAGGGTGTCTTCACACTACCCTCTCGTCGGTCTTCTCATATTCTCAAGCCTTGTGGTCTACATCACTCGAGCTAACCAGCTTAGTCTATACCTCAATTAAGGAGCGCCCTAGTATGAATTTATCCTATTTTCAAGTTTTATGCTTTTCTTTATTTATTATTTTTCCCGATATTATAAAGGAAATGCTAGGCGCTCCCTAGTGTTCTCATGTTCTCCTAATCATAGGTGGATTATTTTCTAAAACAAAAAGAAACTTCCTTATTTATCTCATTTTGTTTTTAAAAATAATATCTACATGGGACGAGAAAACACTAGGAGAACACCTAGCATTCTCCATTACAAAAATAGTACAATTTTAATTTAATTTTTTCCTTAGAAATCTCAATATTTTCTCTAGCATGCCTTCCATCTTTTGATGATTTAAATTTCCACCTTTGGAAAATTTTCTTGCCGTTTTTTAGAAGACTTGAGGATTGTTATAAGAGCTGAATAATTGTAGTAATGATTTCAGTTTTTAAAGTAAAAAGATTTAAAGTTGTCTTTTCAAAGCTTTTCTTAGCTAGCTAGCTTGACCTTGTAAATTAAAGACACAAATCTTCTTTTCCGATTTGTTTGCTTATGCTACGTCATGAATACATATTTCAACCTAATCAATCCACTAATTCCTGTTTACTGTTCACATTTATAAAATCAATATGTGGGGGCATTTTTTTGATAATGGGAAACAACTCAGGGTCATTTTCTAGAAAGGAAACAACATGTGGGTTTTGGATGATTAGCTACCGCTGTACGGTTCCTAGTTAAGTAGACAATTCTAACTACATAGATTTGATTGAGCAAAAGAATGACAAAAACCATCATCATTACTGATTCTGTAAAATACATGGTGCCTACCATCTTCTTATCTTACACATTTTTGTTTTGCTCATCTTTTTTGCTTTGCTCCGCTAGAGGTAGCATAAACATTTAGCAGATTGGTAAGCTGTGATCAAGAGGATACTCTTATTTCAGCAGGAGAAAGATTTGAGCTAGGATTTTTTACTCCTGGTTCAGACACAAGAACATATGTTGGAATATGGTTTTACAGGTCAAATCCTCGAACTGTTTTGTGGGTTGCCAATCGAGACAACCCACTCTGGTACTAATGGTGTCTTTGCCGTTGCAGAAGATGGCAATCTCAAGGTGTTGGATGGAACTGAAAGCCTTGCTGGTCGACAAACTTGTAAACATCATTGTCTATGTACAGGACAGCAAAGCTAATGGATAATAGGAATCTGGTTGTGAGCCATGAAGAGAGTGGAAATCTGTCGGGGAGAATTCTCTGGCAGGTATTTGACTACCCAACTGACACATTTCTTCCCGGCATGAAAATGGATGAAAATTTAGTGTTGGCTTCGTGGAAAGTTATGATGATCCAGCACCTGGGAATTTCTCTTTCGGCTTGATCAAGGAGGAGGATAAAACAAAAAATATATGAAAGGGAAATAGACAATGTATCTATCCCGTAAGTGTATTCAATTATATATAGACTTACATGTAAATATAGTTAACAACAAGAGATAAGGTTACAACAAAATTACAACTGAAAAGATAGAGATTAATCTTCTGCCTTATCATCTTGATTTGAATTTCAAAGTCTTCATTATCTTCTACGAGCACCTGCCTTATCATCTTGATTTGAATGTCAAGTAATTGCCTTATCTTGATTTGAATGTTGAGCTGCTAGGATAGTATTGTTAACAGCTCCTCGCAAGTGAATGGGGGAACCACCATGAGCTTGGACTTTGAAAATAAAATTGAGAAGATGACAATCCTTTAGTAAAGATATCGCAACTTGATCACTAGAAGAGATGAACTTAACCAAAATATCACGATTAATCACTTTCTCTCTAATGAAATGATAATCCACCTCTATGTGTTTGGTTCGAGCATGATATATGGGATTTGATGCGAGAGCAAGAGCGCTAACATTATCACACCATAAAACAGGCACCGTAGGAAGAGAAACATCAAGATCTTTGAATAACATGCGCAACCAAAATAATTCAGCAGAGGTGATTGCCAAAGCTCGATACTCTGCCTCAGTACTTGAGCTGGAAACAATAGGTTGTTTCTTAGCACTCCAAGCTACTAAGCAGTTGCCAAGAAATACTGCAAACCCCAATGTAGAACGACGATCATCCGGGCTACCAGCCCAGCCAGCATCACAATAAGCTGTTAATTGAAGATTACTCTTTGTGTAATGCAACCCATGGTCAATGAACTTTTAGATAACGAAGGACCCTTTTAGCAGCGACCAATGAGCGTATGGGGTGCAGATGTTGACACAATTGGTTGACAGAAAAGCTAGTTCGACCGTTAAGGTGCACATCGAGAGCACCTACAACATGTCGATATTCGTTGGATCGATAAAGATGTACCATCATACTTGGACAATTTTATACCGGATGAGCAAGCGACTTGGATGGCTTAGCATCTACCATGTGAACCCTGTAACAAGTCTGCTATATATTTGGCTTGGCATAAATGCAAGCCCATGGAAGTTCTCGTGGCCTAGATGCCAAGGAAGAAGGCAAGTGGCCAAGGTCCTTAGGGAAATTCACCAGAGATGAGATATGAGAGAAGTGATTGCTGCATCATTAGACCAGTGAGGATAATGTCATCTACGTAAATAAGCATGAACAATTTAATAGTGCCATTATGAAAAATAAAGCGTGATGGATCAACTAGAGAAGCAATGAAACCCAAATCAAGTAAGAATGTTGACAATCTAGTAAACCAAGCTCTTGGTGCTTGTTTAAGCTCATATAAAGATTTATGAAGCTTGCATACATAGTGAGGATGCACCTTGTCCACAAAGCCTTGGGGTTGTTCCATATACACCTCCTCTCCAAGATAACCATGCAAGAAGGCATTAGAGATATCCAATTGACGAATGGACCAATCAAATTGAACAACAGCTAACCGAACAACTCGAATAGTAGATGGCTTGATCAGTGGCTAAACGTCAAAGATAATCGATGCCACATTGCTGCTCAAAACCTCGTGCCACAAGGCGAGCTTTAAATCTGTCCATTGAGCCATCGACTTTTGTTTGATCTTATATACCCATTTATTCGGATAATATTTTTATCAATAGGTCTAGGACACAAAGTCCAAGTGCCATTAGATATAAGAGCTTGAAATTCCTGCAACATAGCATCTTTCCATCTTGAATCAATGAAAGCCTTGGTGAAGCTACTGGGTTCCTTTTCGGATAACACTGTATGAAACATTTTGAAAGGATGTCTAGAGTGATAAAGTTGAAACTCATAAAAGGATTTGGGTTTAAGTGACCCTGTCTTAGAGCGAGTGGTCATTGGGTGTGTGATAGTAGGAGCAGTAGGAGATGAATTGGTCAAGGGAGGGGAAGTCATAGATGAGGGCATGGCAATAGGAATGATAAGAGTGTTGGTGGGTGGGGTAGGTGAGGTTATGGTAGTAGGAATGATAATATTGTTGGTGGGTGGAGTAGGTGAGGTCATGGCAGTGCAATTGATATTTTCGGTGGTGGGGTAAGAGAAGGTGTATGGTGGAAGATGTACTTGGTGAAGGAGTGATAGGTGGGCTTATAATAGGAATATCATTATGTAGTATTAGAATCACAAAAAGAAAAAACTGAAGGGACAAGAGTACTTACTGGAAGTGAAAAAGGAGGATCATTCTCTGCAGTGATCTTGGAGGGCATCCGTGAGGCATCATTTTCTTGGGCTGGACAAGAACTCTCATCAAAAACCACATGGCGGAAAGGTACACTTTGGTAGTATTAGGATCTAAACACTTGTAACTCGTGATTATAACCAAGAAAATACAAGGTTTAGACCTATATTCTAACTTGTGTAATCCATACGGATGAAGGAGAGGATAGCATTTGCAGCCAAACACTCAAGAGCTTGATAATCGTGTTCTTTCTTATACAACTTGGAAAAAGGAGACTTGGATGAAGAATGGGTGTTAGCGATAATAATAAAAATTGCCGTGAGAAATGCATCAACCCAATACTTATTTGACAATTTTGAATGAGGAAGGAGTGTCAATCTGTCTCAAGAACATGCCTTAATTTTCTTTCGCAAGACCATTTTGTTAAGACGTATGAGGACAAGATTTTCTATGAATAATCCCAGATTTAGTCAAAAATGATTGGAAGTGAAGAGAATTGTACTCTCGCCTCCATCGATTGAAGTTGTTTAATAGTGACTGAGAATTGATTCTCAACCATAAGTTTAAATTTAATGAATGTATCAAACACTTCAAATTTAGCGCATAAAGGATAAATCCATGAAAATCTAGAATAATCATCTATAAAGATGACATAGTATCTATACCTACCATGGATGGAACTGGGAAGTCCAAACATCCGTATGTATAAGTTGCAAAGGTTGAGTTGAAACTCGATTAGAAGGTGAAAACGATTGTCCTTTACCTTTGCCCAATTGACAAGACGAACAAACAATATTTTTATTAAAATCTTTAAGAGACAAAGGAAGTTCAAATTTCCTAACAACACTAGAAACTACATCAAATGAAGAATGACCTAATCGAAATGCCACCCCATAGCAAAGGTTCTTATTCCAAGGAAAAAAGATTGATGATTTTTAGAGAGGTCTTGTGAAGCCGAAGAGGTAGAGTCCATTTTCACTTTTGCCCGCCAAGAGCACCGCATGAGTCCGATAATCCTTCACAAAAATGATGGGTGTTAGAATAAAATAGCAGCGTTATCTAGACAAAAACATGAATAAATAATAAATTTGCCGAGAATTAGGACAAAGAAGAACATTTTAAGATCAAATTTATTTTAGAGGAAGAAAAGAGAGTGGAGGAACCAGTGTTTTCAATAGAGAGCCCAGACCATTCCCCATTGCTACAATTTCATCATTTTGAAAAGGTTGACTTGCATTCTCAAGCTCATTTGTTATATGGGCATTGGCACCACTATCAACCAACCACGGTTGATGTCATCAAAATTTGTATTAGTCTCAGCAACCATCGCTGCAAGTTGATGAGGGGATGTTTGCCTTGATAAGAGAAATCCATTCGATGAAAACAATCAAGCGCACGTGGCTAGTCTTCCACAACCGCATGGAGAGTGTCCTGTTGTTGAAGTAAGATGAACCGTTGTTGTTCTATCCATTGTGGCCAGCCCGGAATGAAGGTCTGAGGGCGCCTTTGACCTTCACTAGAAAAGTTGGAACGTTGTGGTGGGGAATAATTGGAGTATGGCCGTTGTGGTGGGGATAATTGAGTATGGCCGAGGAGAGAAATTAGGAGCACCCCTGATGGAAACCAGTCGCTGCATTTGATGTTGTGTTGGTTTGTTGGTCCTTGGTGAAAAGGACGAGGCCCACCTTGACTTTTGTTGGAGTATAATGCCACCATACCTTCATTAGCCACAACTTGTTGTCTGCTGGAGGAGAGTGTCATGACTCAATAGTTCATCATGGAAGTCACTAAAGGTGAGTGATTTATTTGGTAACCAAAGAATATGAAGATATAAAGGCATTGAAGGAGGGATTAAGGCCCCCAATATAAAAAGATAAGTTCCTAATCATCCAAAGGCTTACCAAAGAATCAAGCTCATCGACCCTTTGCGCTTTGCATGAATTCAGACACGTCTTTGTTCCTTGGCGAATAGTTTGAAGTTGTCTCTTCAAATTTAGCACATGAGACTTTGATTGGGAAGCAAATCGCTTGCCAAGGCTGTCCACTTGTTTGGATGTACTAAGTCCATACACAAGTGGACAAAATAGAATCGATAAACTAATATTAATCCAACTAAGAAGGCATTGATCCTTCTTAGTCCAAATAGCATAATCTGGATTACTTCCTACCGCATCATCGTAGGAATTGAGGAGGGCATGGCTCAAGCATCAGTCAACAATACCCATTAATTCATGAGCACGCAAAATGGGCTCGAGTCAACCATCGGATGTAATTGTGATTGTCAAGTTTGAGATAATTTTGAGAGGTAACATTTGGTGGAGAAAAAGTAAAAGATTGATTTGAGCTAGAGAAGCCATGGAAGATCGAAGAGATAGCGAGGCCTGTAGAGGCTACATACCATAAAACAAAAATATATGAAAGGGAAATAGACAATGTATCTATCCCGTAAGTGTATTCAATTATATATAGACTTACATGTAAATATAGTTAACAACAAGAGATAAGGTTACAACAAAATTACAACTAAAAGATAGAGATTAATCTTCTCGCCTTATCATCTTGATTTGAATTTCACAGTCTTCATTATCTTCTACGAGCACCGCTTATCATCTTGATTTGAATGTCAAGTAATTGCCTTATCTTGATTTGAATGTTGAGCTGCTAGGATAGTATTGTTAACAGAGGAGACCAATTCATCATCCGAAAAGATCGTATGAACCGAAAGTGGAGTTTCGTGCAACGATTAGTTTTGATGAGGCCTGCTATATTTTACTTGCTATCCAACTTCACCTCCACCATAGTCGACAATGACTCTGTCCACATCTAACATCATCATTATACATGATACGAGGTTGGTTATGGATGTTTTGGGACAAATTCAGATTTGAAGTGGGAACCGAGATGATTTGGTCATTGATTTCGGCAGAGCCGAGGGATAGATGCAGTGTTTATAATGCTTGTGGGAATTTTGCTATCTGTAACAATAAGAACGGCATAATGTGCAAGTGTTTGCCTGGTTTCAATGCTATTCACTGGAGAATGAACAGAGGAGATTTTTCGTGGCTGCACAAGAAAGTCAATATTATGTGGCAAGAATATGGAGAGACACATTCTTGAGTCTAAAGACAATGAAAGGAAACCCAGATTCTCAATTTAATGCCAAGAATGAATTGGAATGCAAAATAGAGCCTTAACAATTGCCATGCAGCTTATTCATATGAAGGAGCTGAAATCACTCAACGGGAGGGATGGCGCTTTGCATGGGATTTGGTCGGTGATCTCAACAATATTCGGAGGAGTATGACAATGGCCATGATCTTTATGTTCGTGTAGCAGTTTCGATATAGGTACACCATTCTTTCATTATCTTTAAAAGTTTTTCTTGACTTCTTGATCCCTAACAAACATTTTTGCTGATGTATAAGGTAATATTTTAAGTTATTAAGTCATTAATATGGAAACTGCTCTTAGTTAGATCTCTTAGGTTGAATTATTTAAAGATTCAAACCAAATTCTTACATCTAGTGGTCTTCTTCTTCGAATCAGTAGCACTCTAATGTGCAGCTTCGATAGGAGTCGAAGAAAGAGGCATAGAGATTGGTTCAACTGCAAAAGCGCAAGAGGAGTAAGCTTGGCTCTTGTTGGTGTAATAAAAGTTGATAGGGAGGTCGATTTGTCGTAAAGGCTTCTAACAGAAGTGTCTTGCATCCCGAAATTTCCTAACACCTCCGAGAACATTAGAATATGCTTTGACATGAGAAGCGCCGCTTTACTGAAGCAATTCTCTCTTCACCGGTTCCCGAACCACTTGTGCCCTAATTCCTTCTTCTTCAAGAAGGACATCGACATTGCTCCCACTACTTCGATCCCGAGCGTGTCTCAAGCCCCTCGACTCCAAATCAATAATTGGCTTCATTGTCTTTGAGCCACCCTCTGCTTTCTTTGTCTTCTTCTTTTTCTTCTTTAGAGGAGAAATATTCGGATCTTCGTGCTCATCAGAATCGTCAAAGAAACTCTAGCAGCAATTGGAGGTCTTGCAGTATTTCTTTGGGAAAGCATCTTCAACTTTCCTTTGCCTTTTCCTTTAGAATCTTCAGCTCTGCTAGTTCTTTTCCTCAGACTCGGTAGATTTGGCAATTGGTCTTCTTGGAACTTTAGCAAATGACATCCTCGGTGGAGCAGCCTCTACTAATCTTACAGGTGGCCCACAAGTATAGTCTCTTATTCTCCTCTGTCATATAAAGATCATAATCCATCTCCAATGGATGAAGTTTGACATATTTTAGAACTCGCCTCACTCGCTCAACTTTTCTCCGTTAAAGAAGGTTCTTGTTGACCTGAGAATAATCTGTATGTTAAGATTAGCTTTGCTGCAAAAAGGAAAAGAAAAATAAACAAAACAATCTTCGGTTGATACCTCGATTAAGGGTAATGGTTTCCGAGGAACACTCGGATCTCGATCACTTCAGTGCAATTTCCCAGTACCTTGAATAAAGAACTCATCTTTCCACCCTTTATTACGGTGTAAGTGCTCTTGAAGGTAAGAAGTTTCATTTTCTTCCAAGTTTGAAAGGTGAACAAATGATCGGTTCTAGGACCTTTGGATAGTCGGTATATCTTCATAAACTCTACTACGGTAAGGGAATGTTCTGCCCCAAGGATCCTCGGCTAGACTACCATATAGGCAAAGAAAGTTCTCCAACCATTCGGCATGATGATGAGGAGCTATTCGAGTATAGCCCAATAGTTCACGAACTATCCTCGGAAAGGTAATCTCAAACCTATCCGAAACATATCCATGTAAACACAAACTTCATATCAACATCAACCACAGCATCGATTCCTTCTATCAAAACAGAGATGTATCGAATCAGATGGTGTGTTAGACGAACTTCAGTTCATCTTCATCGACAAAATTGTCTCCCATGCGTCGGGTATGAATTACCCAACACATCGACGATCACCACCTCTACAACTCATCGATATCGAGATTTAGGAACTAATTGACAAGGAATAAAGGGTAACCTTGCCGAATTAGAAGATGGGCAACACTTAAATGAAGATGATCAACCGATGGTTCAATCGAGAGAAGAAGAAAATCTAAATAGTGGAGTATTGGGCAGTTTGTATGGACAAAAGGCTCAGAAGGACAGACTGACCAAGTTCCAAATACATTACTCTTAAGAAATAGTACTGAGCAACAATTCGAATGAAAGAGCTAGTTGTGAAAAGCTTAAATAGAAACTTGAAGAAGAGCAACAATGGCTTCGTTAGAATGGAATTGGGGTGGGGTGAACAAAGGTGAAAACAGCTTAAAAGGCTTCAAAAGTGAAACCCAAGAGGTGCATTTAAAACCCTAGGAGCTAGGGTTCATCAAAAGGCGCCCATTTAATTCTTACTTTATGTGCAGATGTTGACACGTGGTCACTTGAATTTTTAACCGCAAGAAGCTCAACATGTGGTTTAAAAGGGGGGAAGGTAAATCGTTTATCGCTCCAAATATTCCCTTTTTGAAATTCAAAAATTCCGAACTTTGAATTTTGAGAGCCAACTCACCTTGTTTTACCGAAGACAAGGCCAAATTTATGAAAGCTGACCCATTCTCACAAATATGAAATTTCCATGGTCTGTCAGACTAGGAAATTGTGGGGTAATTATTGGATCATGGATCAGCCATGCTAAGCCCAGTAAACCGATCAATCGGCCCATAATACAAGCTAGATTACTTACCGAACTTAAGCTCAATAACTTTATACCCACCTAAATTCGATACGCAACGCTCAGTTCAAAAGCTCAGTAAGCTGAGCCTAACATATACTCCCAAGGGTTACCCTCAGGAGGCTAGATTTATATACATGACATTTTCTTATTATTCATCAACACAATACATGACACGTGGATACTCGGTAGGACTACAATGCCAGATAAGCAAGTACTATCTGATGCTTATAAATGAAGGTCTCATCTCAAGTTTCAAGGACTTCTTTTTCCTTCCTCAATTGGATATTTTCTCAATTCTGTCCACATAATACAAGCTAGATTACTTACCGATCAATCGGCCCATAATACAAGCTAGATTACTTACCGAACTTAAGCTCAATAACTTTATACCCACCTAAATTCGATACGCAACGCTCAGTTCAAAAGCTCAGTAAGCTGAGCCTAACATATACTCCCAAGGGTTACCCTCAGGAGGCTAGATTTATATACATGACATTTTCTTATTATTCATCAACACAATACATGACACGTGGATACTCGGTAGGACTACAATGCCAGATAAGCAAGTACTATCTGATGCTTATAAATGAAGGTCTCATCTCAAGTTTCAAGGACTTCTTTTTCCTTCCTCAATTGGATATTTTCAATTCTGTCCACCTTATTATCATTCTCAAAGTTATATTTATCTTAAACACATTTACTGATTTAGGCATCGGAGCTATCCCCCACCGGCCAACACTGGCAACTTTGATCCTCTTTCTTATCATTTTGTAGTTGGGTGATTCTTCAGGCATCATAACATTCGAAGGGTTCGTGTTACGTCATCATTCGAAAATGTGTTCAAACTATATATATATATATATATATACTATTAAAATTTCTATAACTCAATTTATAAGAAATTCATACCATTAAAATATATATAACTGAATTTAAGTATCATTACTCATTAGTAAACAAGACCCTTTTGTTGCCTATTCTTACCTTTGCAAGTTGGCCCATTGCCATCCCATTTTCATACTTAACGTTATGCAGCCCATAACCCCAATTAGTACAGCTGAGCCTGCTTCATCTTTAGCCTCCCAAAATAATGGGCTGTTTGGTAGTAAGAAAAATCGCATGGTTAATTGTGACAATATCAGCAGTATAATCCTACAAGATTTCTGCTTAGCTGACCCATTTAATTCCATTTTTTTAGGCAATTTGCCCCTACATTAGAAATTCAACCTTAAATGGGTAAAAAATCCGTTTTACTAAGTTCATTGACAAATCTCTACCAGATTGTAGACCTTGACCCAAAGATTTGATCCTTAAAAAGCACAATCCTCTTATCAGCCCGTTACGAGCTGGGATATTAGATTCTCTTCTCCTTGTAAAAATTTGGGAAATGTTAGGTACTCTCTTGGTGTTCTTCTAGTGTTCTCTTAGTCCTAAATAGATATTAATTTTCTAAAAAAAATTCATTTTTCTCTCAATTTATTTTTAGAAAATAATATCTACCTAGGATGAGAAGAACACTAAAAGAATACCAAGAGAGCACATAGCATTGTTCTAAAAATTCTATCATCAAAATTAAAATTTTACGAAGTATAATTTTCCGATTTGAGAATGCATCATTTGTGAGATTATTGGCTAACAATACTTTCGTAACATCTTTCCAAGTATACGCAGCCAATAATTTTACCACTAGTAGCGGTCATATAAATAAATCGGTTTTTTTTTGCTTTTTAATTTATAAAACACCAATAATTAAACATTTATTGGTGCTTATACTTTAGTTTTTATTTTTTAATAAGGATTGGATTTTCCTTTTCCATTAGGATTATGTTTTTTTTTATATTAGGATTAGGTCTTCCTTTTCTTATTAGGATTTGTTTTAATTTTCCTTGTTAATTTAGGAGGTGCCTAGCTTATTTAAATTCCTAGTCTTTGTTATTTTTAAATTCAGTTTGAACTATTAATTAAATTTAAGTTTTTAGAGTTATTTTCCTATTTGCTTATTTGATCCAATTAGGGTTTTTCCACCAATCCTATTTGACGCTAGGTAAAATTAAGATTGTTCTAATATACAAATGTTATATTAAAGCCTACATGGAATATACGAGTGCTATATGTCTATTGTAGAATATGAAAGCTATGTCTCTGCTAATGAAATAAGTTGGCATGTTGCACCTATATGACTATTAATTAAATTTAAGTTTTTCAGAGTTATTTTCCTATTTGCTTATTTGATCCAATTAGGGTTTTTCCACCAATCCTATTTGACGCTAGGTAAAATTAAGATTGTTCTAATATACAAATGTTATATTAAAGCCTACATGGAATATACGAGTGCTATATGTCTATTGTAGAATATGAAAGCTATGTCTCTGCTAATGAAATAAGTTGGCATGTTGCACCTATATGTCTCCGGAGTATGCATTAAATGGAATTTGTTCAGTTAAATCCAATGTTTTTAGTTTAGTGTATGTAGTTCTACTTGAGATTATAAGTAAAAAAAAAAAAAAAAAAAAAGGTATGAATTTTTTCAATAACTATATATCCATGAGAGGGTTATGTAAGTGCGTTTAATTTTTGTTTTTTAAGTCATTAATTTATTTGGTCCATTTTAAACTTCATGTAATTTTAATTTTGAACTTGTGTAATAACCAAATGACTGCAACACCATTTGGGTGATTTTGATTTTGAAATTGTGTCTCAGCCGTGGATATTGTCAATAAAAACATGATATTGGATTTAATAGACGATTCTACGTGAAGTTTGCAATGCATATCAGTTCGTGAAGTGCATAAATATTGGACTCTAATGCATACAAGATGACCCAAATGACTGCCACACCATGTCAAATATTTGTTACCACGTTTGACAGTGAAGCTGCACTAGTTCCAACTCCAAAACAAGCTCTATTCTTTTTTTTTTTTTTTTTTTTTTTAAAGGACAGGCCTTTCCAGCACAACTAGTTCTTCTACTAGTCTGGACACATATACAAAATCAACTAATAGTTTAGGAGGAGCATGATAATGCATAATACCAATGCAAGTTAAGATTACAAGGTTTATAGACAAAAACCTTGTGTGATAACCCTGTTACTTGCACCATTAACTATATTCAATGTAATCTAAGGACTTATTACACTTACAAACATATATAATTGTAATAAGGGAAAATTACAGTTTACCCCCCAATGTTGACAGCGTTTTTCAATTTGAACACCAAAGTTTCAATTTTTGCAATCCATCCCCCCAAAGTTTCAAATTTTTGCAATTTGACCAATTGTATCCAAAACTTTCCATATTGCCCTAATTTTTATTTTTATTTTTCATAAAAATTTTTTAAAAAATCGGGTGGTCGAGCCACCCTTTGCCCATCTAGCCATTTTTCCACCCCCAAATTTGTTTTTTTTCCATAAAAAAAAATAAAAATAAAAATAAAAATCAATATGGGAATTTTGGGATAATATTGGTCGAATTGAAAAAAATGGAACTTTGTGGTGACAAAAATTGAGACTTGATATTCGAATCAAAAACGCCAATCTCAAAAAGAAATGTAATTTTTCCTTGTAATAATTAAGCGTGTAAAAATACTATATGTCATATACTTAAAATAATTTAATCATTGAATAACAACGTATATTTATTACAAACTTTTGAATTTCAATATAAATCATTGATATAAACTTTTTTTTTAAAGTGAGCTGAGGATTTGAGCAGTCTTATTCACAAGCAAAAATCACGTCTGTAATCACTGATTGCTTAGTGGTGGTTGTAGAAAGACTTCTTATCCAAGTGGGAAAAGAAGTAGACGTGGGCTAAAGCTAAAGAAAACCAAATCCAAGTGAAAACCCGAAAGCAAAAACTAAAGTAGAAGTCAAGTGAGGCTACAAAGTAAAGTAGCATCACGTTTTCCATGCAAGGTTCTGCTTTATATCAATTATTCAAAAGGGCTCTACGAGTATGTTCAGTGGAATGCTGAGTAAGACCTGTTCCTATTACAGTGTTGAATGAGTTTTGAACTTTGTCTACATTTAATACCTCAAATGAGCAATTGATAATTAGCTTCTGCAGCTCTGCTTGTTTCTTTCAGGAGGCTGGAGGCCTTAAAGTAAAATACATAAGGAAGATTCTGTCTGATTTGTCAAAAGTTGTCCAGCTCATGCCAATTTTTATTGGACATGTTTCACTAATAATAGGAGTTAAAGCCAAATTTAATAATTTATGGTGCTTCAAAGTCAAAAGCAACAACAACTAGGAAAGGTTGAGCGTGTGATTAAATCTGTTCTCGAGCAAAGCGCAAGAACACGAAATGGTAAAGGAGTCTAGATAATTGAGAATCTCATCTTTTATTTTTTATTATATAAATGTTATGAGTACTAACTCTTTTACTAATAAATGTTAATTAAATAGTCTAAATTGATGTGCATCTTATTCATTAGAGAAATATAACGAATACTAATAAATGAGCTACACATTAGTTTAATAAGCTTCGATTACTAAAAGAGTTAGCACCCCTAATATTTCTCTTTTCATCAAAGATATGAGAAAAGAATTCCTATCGGAATAGAAAAGGCTCATCTGAAAAATCTTCTTACTCAAGAGAGATCTTTTTACGGTTCATATTATTTTTTATTAGGCCAGAGGGACTCTCTAGCCAAAATAGAGGGGTTAGCTTAGATATTTTCTTGCTCGGATAGGAGGGCCTCTCTCACACAGCCCATATTATTTTTTTTGCTTCCTTTTTCCTTGAATAAAAAATAACAAGAGATTGGAATCGTCCAAAAGACATGTGATGCAGATGACTTCATGAGATGCAAAATAGAATAGCAAGAAGAAGAGATATATACTTCTAAGACCTTGATACTATCAAAGAATCTACGAAACCTTCTCTAAACGCTAGATACTCTAGGGTTTGAAGAAAAATAATGAAAAAACTCAACTCAATAATCTTATTGATAAAAAGTTAAAACTGAATAATAATCAAATGCTACATTTTAGGATCTATAAAACATGTATTTATAGGCCCCAAAACCTAAACCTAAAAATAATACAAAATAGAATCGATTGGTAATCTTACAAGGCTTGTTCAGACGGGATACCCTTGTCCGGACATGCGGGATCCATGTCGGACATAAATTCTAGAAACTCCAAATTACTCCTCATATCCGACACGAATGTCATGTCCGGACATCGCGATCGTTTTAACTTTAGAGTTTCTTCAAGACACTCACATCTGCCCGAGTCTTCCTCATAAAGTCCCAATCACTCTTATCTATATCAACATGCCTTGTTGTTGTCTAGGCATGCAAGCTGCCCTAGAACAAGTAATATATAGGAACATGGCGGCCATAAAATCTGAAGCCAACAATTCTTAGCTTTATATTATATAAAACGTAATTTTTTTTATAAAAATCAAAAGTAAAAATATTTTTCAAAACCATTATAAAAACACTGATGATTATTTTGCTTTCTCCTTGCTACAGTAATTCTCATAGAGTTCATTGATGTATCTCTCTGGACTAATCTATGGGGTATTCTAGTCTTTTTAGTCACAAGAAAAGACATGGACATCGACTTTGGTCTTCATATGTCTTTCTCATCATATTATTAAAATAACAAGAAAAAGTGTTAGATGATGCTTTGTAACAAGAAACCCGCGTAATCACATCTTTAAATTCTTTCCTCAAAAAGAGAGGACCCCATTATTAACATAAAGTATATCTTTAACAAAACCCGACAATCTTGACCTCGCTGGCCGCTTTGCTTTTTCAATAATTCAACATAGTCCGGTAAAAAGCTAAACTTTATCTTGCTGTAACTTGTGTATTGCTGAATTGGTATAAGCCATTTTGAATTTTACTAATGTTTTGGTATGGCTCTTGAGGGAGCACGTATACGGTTTTCGCCACCTAAGTTTTTTCTGAGCAGTTCTCAACAAATAGTTGTTATTTTGGTCATGTCAAAATTGAATAGCCACAGTTGGTCGCACTAACCTATCTTTTTAATTATGAAAAAATAAATAAATAAATAAATAAAAGGGTAACTTGTAGTTAATTTGTGTCAACTTTTCTTCTTTCTTCAAATTCTTCTACTCCCATTGGTCTCCACTCTTATCTGAAGACTGCCGCACGTGCTTCCCGCTTGTATTTATTTTTCTTCTCTTGCTTAACTTTATTGTACCCTATGGAGTCTAGGAAGCTAAATGTTAAATTCTTGAGAGCAGCCATGCACTTTTCCTTTTTCTTCTCGGAAATATCCGTCTTTGACAAAATGTTGACCGTAACTAGCTCGGCATAGTTACTTGTTTGTTTCATCTCAATTTCTTTCGTGTTATTTCCTCATTTCAAAAGGTTAAACTACCCTTTTAATTAGAAGAAAAGTTGTAGGTTCAAAGGGTAAAATTACGTTCCCTTTCTTTTTCCTTTCTAAATAGAAAAAATCAAAAATCAAAACAAAAATGGTTAAATTACGGCTTAGTTTATCCGGCTTAGCTAATCAAAATAAAAATGATTAAAGTACTTGCCCTAACTGATGGCTCGATGATGTAGCTCGACTTGATGAGATGCAAAGAAATAGTAACAAGAAGAAGGGATAGATAATTCTTAGATCTTGAGTCTATCGGTGATCTAAGAACTCTTCTCAAAACTATAGAGTCTATCTATAGTTCAAGGAAAATATGAAGAAAACTCGCTATAAGTAATTCTTATTTAAGAGAAAATCGATAAAATCCACATAAACTTTTTCTAGAGGCTATAAGCATGTATTTATAGCCCTAAGACCCTATTACTAGTAAAACACAGAATAATAACTCCAAAACCCTAATCCTAGCAAAACAAGGAAAGAAAGTCGGTTTAAACATAAAAACGCAGCAAAAATAACTTAGTGTTCGCATGCGCCGATCGCACTTCTAGGGCTTGGTGCGCTGATCACGCGATCGATCACACTCACAGAGAGGATCGGTCGTAGTTCCAAGGACTTCACTCGCATTTCAGCATGAGCACTCGATCGCATCAACGCGCGATCGATCGCACCCAGACTTCCTTTGCGCAGTATGCAGTCCGGGATCGTGTCACCATCTTTTAGGGTGTCTTCACACTACCCTCTCGTCGGTCTTCTCATATTCTCAAGCCTTGTGGTCTACATCACTCGAGCTAACCAGCTTAGTCTATACCTCAATTAAGGAGCGCCCTAGTATGAATTTATCCTATTTTCAAGTTTTATGCTTTTCTTTATTTATTATTTTTCCCGATATTATAAAGGAAATGCTAGGCGCTCCCTAGTGTTCTCATGTTCTCCTAATCATAGGTGGATTATTTTCTAAAACAAAAAGAAACTTCCTTATTTATCTCATTTTGTTTTTAAAAATAATATCTACATGGGACGAGAAAACACTAGGAGAACACCTAGCATTCTCCATTACAAAAATAGTACAATTTTAATTTAATTTTTTCCTTAGAAATCTCAATATTTTCTCTAGCATGCCTTCCATCTTTTGATGATTTAAATTTCCACCTTTGGAAAATTTTCTTGCCGTTTTTTAGAAGACTTGAGGATTGTTATAAGAGCTGAATAATTGTAGTAATGATTTCAGTTTTTAAAGTAAAAAGATTTAAAGTTGTCTTTTCAAAGCTTTTCTTAGCTAGCTAGCTTGACCTTGTAAATTAAAGACACAAATCTTCTTTTCCGATTTGTTTGCTTATGCTACGTCATGAATACATATTTCAACCTAATCAATCCACTAATTCCTGTTTACTGTTCACATTTATAAAATCAATATGTGGGGGCATTTTTTTGATAATGGGAAACAACTCAGGGTCATTTTCTAGAAAGGAAACAACATGTGGGTTTTGGATGATTAGCTACCGCTGTACGGTTCCTAGTTAAGTAGACAATTCTAACTACATAGATTTGATTGAGCAAAAGAATGACAAAAACCATCATCATTACTGATTCTGTAAAATACATGGTGCCTACCATCTTCTTATCTTACACATTTTTGTTTTGCTCATCTTTTTTGCTTTGCTCCGCTAGAGGTAGCATAAACATTTAGCAGATTGGTAAGCTGTGATCAAGAGGATACTCTTATTTCAGCAGGAGAAAGATTTGAGCTAGGATTTTTTACTCCTGGTTCAGACACAAGAACATATGTTGGAATATGGTTTTACAGGTCAAATCCTCGAACTGTTTTGTGGGTTGCCAATCGAGACAACCCACTCTGGTACTAATGGTGTCTTTGCCGTTGCAGAAGATGGCAATCTCAAGGTGTTGGATGGAACTGAAAGCCTTGCTGGTCGACAAACTTGTAAACATCATTGTCTATGTACAGGACAGCAAAGCTAATGGATAATAGGAATCTGGTTGTGAGCCATGAAGAGAGTGGAAATCTGTCGGGGAGAATTCTCTGGCAGGTATTTGACTACCCAACTGACACATTTCTTCCCGGCATGAAAATGGATGAAAATTTAGTGTTGGCTTCGTGGAAAGTTATGATGATCCAGCACCTGGGAATTTCTCTTTCGGCTTGATCAAGGAGGAGGATAAAACAAAAAATATATGAAAGGGAAATAGACAATGTATCTATCCCGTAAGTGTATTCAATTATATATAGACTTACATGTAAATATAGTTAACAACAAGAGATAAGGTTACAACAAAATTACAACTGAAAAGATAGAGATTAATCTTCTGCCTTATCATCTTGATTTGAATTTCAAAGTCTTCATTATCTTCTACGAGCACCTGCCTTATCATCTTGATTTGAATGTCAAGTAATTGCCTTATCTTGATTTGAATGTTGAGCTGCTAGGATAGTATTGTTAACAGCTCCTCGCAAGTGAATGGGGAACCACCATGAGCTTGGACTTTGAAAATAAAATTGAGAAGATGACAATCCTTTAGTAAAGATATCGGCAACTTGATCACTAGAAGAGATGAACTTAACCAAAATATCACGATTAATCACTTTCTCTCTAATGAAATGATAATCCACCTCTATGTGTTTGGTTCGAGCATGATATATGGGATTTGATGCGAGAGCAAGAGCGCTAACATTATCACACCATAAAACAGGCACCGTAGGAAGAGAAACATCAAGATCTTTGAATAACATGCGCAACCAAAATAATTCAGCAAGGTGATTGCCAAAGCTCGATACTCTGCCTCAGTACTTGAGCTGGAAACAATAGGTTGTTTCTTAGCACTCCAAGCTACTAAGCAGTTGCCAAGAAATACTGCAAACCCCAATGTAGAACGACGATCATCCGGGCTACCAGCCCAGCCAGCATCACAATAAGCTGTTAATTGAAGATTACTCTTTGTGTAATGCAACCCATGGTCAACTGAACTTTTTAGATAACGAAGGACCCTTTTAGCAGCGACCAATGAGCGTATGGGGTGCAGATGTTGACACAATTGGTTGACAGAAAAGCTAGTTCGACCGTTAAGGTGCACATCGAGAGCACCTACAACATGTCGATATTCGTTGGATCGATAAAGATGTACCATCATACTTGGACAATTTTATACCGGATGAGCAAGCGACTTGGATGGCTTAGCATCTACCATGTGAACCCTGTAACAAGTCTGCTATATATTTGGCTTGGCATAAATGCAAGCCCATGGAAGTTCTCGTGGCCTAGATGCCAAGGAAGAAGGCAAGTGGCCAAGGTCCTTAGGGAAATTCACCAGAGATGAGATATGAGAGAAGTGATTGCTGCATCATTAGACCAGTGAGGATAATGTCATCTACGTAAATAAGCATGAACAATTTAATAGTGCCATTATGAAAAATAAAGCGTGATGGATCAACTAGAGAAGCAATGAAACCCAAATCAAGTAAGAATGTTGACAATCTAGTAAACCAAGCTCTTGGTGCTTGTTTAAGCTCATATAAAGATTTATGAAGCTTGCATACATAGTGAGGATGCACCTTGTCCACAAAGCCTTGGGGTTGTTCCATATACACCTCCTCTCCAAGATAACCATGCAAGAAGGCATTAGAGATATCCAATTGACGAATGGACCAATCAAATTGAACAACAGCTAACCGAACAACTCGAATAGTAGATGGCTTGATCAGTGGCTAAACGTCAAAGATAATCGATGCCACATTGCTGCTCAAAACCTCGTGCCACAAGGCGAGCTTTAAATCTGTCCATTGAGCCATCGACTTTTGTTTGATCTTATATACCCATTTATTCGGATAATATTTTTATCAATAGGTCTAGGACACAAAGTCCAAGTGCCATTAGATATAAAAGCTTGAAATTCCTGCAACATAGCATCTTTCCATCTTGAATCAATGAAAGCCTTGGTGAAGCTACTGGGTTCCTTTTCGGATAACACTGTATGAAACATTTTGAGAGGATGTCTGGAGTGATAAAGTTGAAACTCATAAAAGGATTTGGGTTTAAGTGACCCTGTCTTAAAGCGAGTAGTCATCGGGTGTTTGATAGTAGGAGTAGTAGAAGATGAATTGGTCAAGGGACTCGAAGTCATAGATGAGGGCATGGCAGTAGGAATGATAATAGTGTTGGTGGGTGGGGTAGGTGAGGTTATGGTAGTAGGAATGATAATATTGTTGGTGGGTGGGGTAGGTGAGGTCATGGCAGTGGAAGTGATATTTTCGGTGGGTGGGGTAGGAGAAGGATGTATGGTGGAAGATGTACTTGGTGAAGGAGTAATGGGTGGGCTTATAATACGAATATCATTATGTAGTATTAGAATCACAAAAAGAAAAAACTGAAGGGACAAGAGTACTTACTGGAAGTGAAAAAGGAGGATCATTCTCTGCAGTGATCTTGGAGGGCATCCGTGAGGCATCATTTTCTTGGGCTGGACAAGAACTCTCATCAAAAACCACATGGCGGAAAGGTACACTTTGGTAGTATTAGGATCTAAACACTTGTAACTCGTGATTATAACCAAGAAAATACAAGGTTTAGACCTATATTCTAACTTGTGTAATCCATACGGATGAAGGAGAGGATAGCATTTGCAGCCAAACACTCAAGAGCTTGATAATCGTGTTCTTTCTTATACAACTTGGAAAAAGGAGACTTGGATGAAGAATGGGTGTTAGCGATAATAATAAAAATTGCCGTGAGAAATGCATCAACCCAATACTTATTTGACAATTTTGAATGAGGAAGGAGTGTCAATCTGTCTCAAGAACATGCCTTAATTTTCTTTCGCAAGACCATTTTGTTAAGACGTATGAGGACAAGATTTTCTATGAATAATCCCAGATTTAGTCAAAAATGATTGGAAGTGAAGAGAATTGTACTCTCGCCTCCATCGATTGAAGTTGTTTAATAGTGACTGAGAATTGATTCTCAACCATAAGTTTAAATTTAATGAATGTATCAAACACTTCAAATTTAGCGCATAAAGGATAAATCCATGAAAATCTAGAATAATCATCTATAAAGATGACATAGTATCTATACCTACCATGGATGGAACTGGGAAGTCCAAACATCCGTATGTATAAGTTGCAAAGGTTGAGTTGAAACTCGATTAGAAGGTGAAAACGATTGTCCTTTACCTTTGCCCAATTGACAAGACGAACAAACAATATTTTTATTAAAATCTTTAAGAGACAAAGGAAGTTCAAATTTCCTAACAACACTAGAAACTACATCAAATGAAGAATGACCTAATCGAAATGCCACCCCATAGCAAAGGTTCTTATTCCAAGGAAAAAAGATTGATGATTTTTAGAGAGGTCTTGTGAAGCCGAAGAGGTAGAGTCCATTTTCACTTTTGCCCGCCAAGAGCACCGCATGAGTCCGATAATCCTTCACAAAAATGATGGGTGTTAGAATAAAATAGCAGCGTTATCTAGACAAAAACATGAATAAATAATAAATTTGCCGAGAATTAGGACAAAGAAGAACATTTTAAGATCAAATTTATTTTAGAGGAAGAAAAGAGAGTGGAGGAACCAGTGTTTTCAATAGAGAGCCCAGACCATTCCCCATTGCTACAATTTCATCATTTTGAAAAGGTTGACTTGCATTCTCAAGCTCATTTGTTATATGGGCATTGGCACCACTATCAACCAACCACGGTTGATGTCATCAAAATTTGTATTAGTCTCAGCAACCATCGCTGCAAGTTGATGAGGGGATGTTTGCCTTGATAAGAGAAATCCATTCGATGAAAACAATCAAGCGCACGTGGCTAGTCTTCCACAACCGCATGGAGAGTGTCCTGTTGTTGAAGTAAGATGAACCGTTGTTGTTCTATCCATTGTGGCCAGCCCGGAATGAAGGTCTGAGGGCGCCTTTGACCTTCACTAGAAAAGTTGGAACGTTGTGGTGGGGAATAATTGGAGTATGGCCGTTGTGGTGGGGATAATTGAGTATGGCCGAGGAGAGAAATTAGGAGCACCCCTGATGGAAACCAGTCGCTGCATTTGATGTTGTGTTGGTTTGTTGGTCCTTGGTGAAAAGGACGAGGCCCACCTTGACTTTTGTTGGAGTATAATGCCACCATACCTTCATTAGCCACAACTTGTTGTCTGCTGGAGGAGAGTGTCATGACTCAATAGTTCATCATGGAAGTCACTAAAGGTGAGTGATTTATTTGGTAACCAAAGAATATGAAGATATAAAGGCATTGAAGGAGGGATTAAGGCCCCCAATATAAAAAGATAAGTTCCTAATCATCCAAAGGCTTACCAAAGAATCAAGCTCATCGACCCTTTGCGCTTTGCATGAATTCAGACACGTCTTTGTTCCTTGGCGAATAGTTTGAAGTTGTCTCTTCAAATTTAGCACATGAGACTTTGATTGGGAAGCAAATCGCTTGCCAAGGCTGTCCACTTGTTTGGATGTACTAAGTCCATACACAAGTGGACAAAATAGAATCGATAAACTAATATTAATCCAACTAAGAAGGCATTGATCCTTCTTAGTCCAAATAGCATAATCTGGATTACTTCCTACCGCATCATCGTAGGAATTGAGGAGGGCATGGCTCAAGCATCAGTCAACAATACCCATTAATTCATGAGCACGCAAAATGGGCTCGAGTCAACCATCGGATGTAATTGTGATTGTCAAGTTTGAGATAATTTTGAGAGGTAACATTTGGTGGAGAAAAAGTAAAAGATTGATTTGAGCTAGAGAAGCCATGGAAGATCGAAGAGATAGCGAGGCCTGTAGAGGCTACATACCATAAAACAAAAATATATGAAAGGGAAATAGACAATGTATCTATCCCGTAAGTGTATTCAATTATATATAGACTTACATGTAAATATAGTTAACAACAAGAGATAAGGTTACAACAAAATTACAACTAAAAGATAGAGATTAATCTTCTCGCCTTATCATCTTGATTTGAATTTCACAGTCTTCATTATCTTCTACGAGCACCGCTTATCATCTTGATTTGAATGTCAAGTAATTGCCTTATCTTGATTTGAATGTTGAGCTGCTAGGATAGTATTGTTAACAGAGGAGACCAATTCATCATCCGAAAAGATCGTATGAACCGAAAGTGGAGTTTCGTGCAACGATTAGTTTTGATGAGGCCTGCTATATTTTACTTGCTATCCAACTTCACCTCCACCATAGTCGACAATGACTCTGTCCACATCTAACATCATCATTATACATGATACGAGGTTGGTTATGGATGTTTTGGGACAAATTCAGATTTGAAGTGGGAACCGAGATGATTTGGTCATTGATTTCGGCAGAGCCGAGGGATAGATGCAGTGTTTATAATGCTTGTGGGAATTTTGCTATCTGTAACAATAAGAACGGCATAATGTGCAAGTGTTTGCCTGGTTTCAATGCTATTCACTGGAGAATGAACAGAGGAGATTTTTCGTGGCTGCACAAGAAAGTCAATATTATGTGGCAAGAATATGGAGAGACACATTCTTGAGTCTAAAGACAATGAAAGGAAACCCAGATTCTCAATTTAATGCCAAGAATGAATTGGAATGCAAAATAGAGCCTTAACAATTGCCATGCAGCTTATTCATATGAAGGAGCTGAAATCACTCAACGGGAGGGATGGCGCTTTGCATGGGATTTGGTCGGTGATCTCAACAATATTCGGAGGAGTATGACAATGGCCATGATCTTTATGTTCGTGTAGCAGTTTCGATATAGGTACACCATTCTTTCATTATCTTTAAAAGTTTTTCTTGACTTCTTGATCCCTAACAAACATTTTTGCTGATGTATAAGGTAATATTTTAAGTTATTAAGTCATTAATATGGAAACTGCTCTTAGTTAGATCTCTTAGGTTGAATTATTTAAAGATTCAAACCAAATTCTTACATCTAGTGGTCTTCTTCTTCGAATCAGTAGCACTCTAATGTGCAGCTTCGATAGGAGTCGAAGAAAGAGGCATAGAGATTGGTTCAACTGCAAAAGCGCAAGAGGAGTAAGCTTGGCTCTTGTTGGTGTAATAAAAGTTGATAGGGAGGTCGATTTGTCGTAAAGGCTTCTAACAGAAGTGTCTTGCATCCCGAAATTTCCTAACACCTCCGAGAACATTAGAATATGCTTTGACATGAGAAGCGCCGCTTTACTGAAGCAATTCTCTCTTCACCGGTTCCCGAACCACTTGTGCCCTAATTCCTTCTTCTTCAAGAAGGACATCGACATTGCTCCCACTACTTCGATCCCGAGCGTGTCTCAAGCCCCTCGACTCCAAATCAATAATTGGCTTCATTGTCTTTGAGCCACCCTCTGCTTTCTTTGTCTTCTTCTTTTTCTTCTTTAGAGGAGAAATATTCGGATCTTCGTGCTCATCAGAATCGTCAAAGAAACTCTAGCAGCAATTGGAGGTCTTGCAGTATTTCTTTGGGAAAGCATCTTCAACTTTCCTTTGCCTTTTCCTTTAGAATCTTCAGCTCTGCTAGTTCTTTTCCTCAGACTCGGTAGATTTGGCAATTGGTCTTCTTGGAACTTTAGCAAATGACATCCTCGGTGGAGCAGCCTCTACTAATCTTACAGGTGGCCCACAAGTATAGTCTCTTATTCTCCTCTGTCATATAAAGATCATAATCCATCTCCAATGGATGAAGTTTGACATATTTTAGAACTCGCCTCACTCGCTCAACTTTTCTCCGTTAAAGAAGGTTCTTGTTGACCTGAGAATAATCTGTATGTTAAGATTAGCTTTGCTGCAAAAAGGAAAAGAAAAATAAACAAAACAATCTTCGGTTGATACCTCGATTAAGGGTAATGGTTTCCGAGGAACACTCGGATCTCGATCACTTCAGTGCAATTTCCCAGTACCTTGAATAAAGAACTCATCTTTCCACCCTTTATTACGGTGTAAGTGCTCTTGAAGGTAAGAAGTTTCATTTTCTTCCAAGTTTGAAAGGTGAACAAATGATCGGTTCTAGGACCTTTGGATAGTCGGTATATCTTCATAAACTCTACTACGGTAAGGGAATGTTCTGCCCCAAGGATCCTCGGCTAGACTACCATATAGGCAAAGAAAGTTCTCCAACCATTCGGCATGATGATGAGGAGCTATTCGAGTATAGCCCAATAGTTCACGAACTATCCTCGGAAAGGTAATCTCAAACCTATCCGAAACATATCCATGTAAACACAAACTTCATATCAACATCAACCACAGCATCGATTCCTTCTATCAAAACAGAGATGTATCGAATCAGATGGTGTGTTAGACGAACTTCAGTTCATCTTCATCGACAAAATTGTCTCCCATGCGTCGGGTATGAATTACCCAACACATCGACGATCACCACCTCTACAACTCATCGATATCGAGATTTAGGAACTAATTGACAAGGAATAAAGGGTAACCTTGCCGAATTAGAAGATGGGCAACACTTAAATGAAGATGATCAACCGATGGTTCAATCGAGAGAAGAAGAAAATCTAAATAGTGGAGTATTGGGCAGTTTGTATGGACAAAAGGCTCAGAAGGACAGACTGACCAAGTTCCAAATACATTACTCTTAAGAAATAGTACTGAGCAACAATTCGAATGAAAGAGCTAGTTGTGAAAAGCTTAAATAGAAACTTGAAGAAGAGCAACAATGGCTTCGTTAGAATGGAATTGGGGTGGGGTGAACAAAGGTGAAAACAGCTTAAAAGGCTTCAAAAGTGAAACCCAAGAGGTGCATTTAAAACCCTAGGAGCTAGGGTTCATCGAAAAGGCGCCCCATTTAATTCTTACTTTATGTGCAGATGTTGACACGTGGTCACTTGAATTTTTAACCGCAAGAAGCTCAACATGTGGTTTAAAAGGGGGGAAGGTAAATCGTTTATCGCTCCAAATATTCCCTTTTTGAAATTCAAAAATTCCGAACTTTGAATTTTGAGAGCCAACTCACCTTGTTTTACCGAAGACAAGGCCAAATTTATGAAAGCTGACCCATTCTCACAAATATGAAATTTCCATGGTCTGTCAGACTAGGAAATTGTGGGGTAATTATTGGATCATGGATCAGCCATGCTAAGCCCAGTAAACCGATCAATCGGCCCATAATACAAGCTAGATTACTTACCGAACTTAAGCTCAATAACTTTATACCCACCTAAATTCGATACGCAACGCTCAGTTCAAAAGCTCAGTAAGCTGAGCCTAACATATACTCCCAAGGGTTACCCTCAGGAGGCTAGATTTATATACATGACATTTTCTTATTATTCATCAACACAATACATGACACGTGGATACTCGGTAGGACTACAATGCCAGATAAGCAAGTACTATCTGATGCTTATAAATGAAGGTCTCATCTCAAGTTTCAAGGACTTCTTTTTCCTTCCTCAATTGGATATTTTCTCAATTCTGTCCACATAATACAAGCTAGATTACTTACCGATCAATCGGCCCATAATACAAGCTAGATTACTTACCGAACTTAAGCTCAATAACTTTATACCCACCTAAATTCGATACGCAACGCTCAGTTCAAAAGCTCAGTAAGCTGAGCCTAACATATACTCCCAAGGGTTACCCTCAGGAGGCTAGATTTATATACATGACATTTTCTTATTATTCATCAACACAATACATGACACGTGGATACTCGGTAGGACTACAATGCCAGATAAGCAAGTACTATCTGATGCTTATAAATGAAGGTCTCATCTCAAGTTTCAAGGACTTCTTTTTCCTTCCTCAATTGGATATTTTCTCAATTCTGTCCACCTTATTATCATTCTCAAAGTTATATTTATCTTAAACACATTTACTGATTTAGGCATCGGAGCTATCCCCCACCGGCCAACACTGGCAACTTTGATCCTCTTTCTTATCATTTTGTAGTTGGGTGATTCTTCAGGCATCATAACATTCGAAGGGTTCGTGTTACGTCATCATTCGAAAATGTGTTCAAACTATATATATATATATATATATACTATTAAAATTTCTATAACTCAATTTATAAGAAATTCATACCATTAAAATATATATAACTGAATTTAAGTATCATTACTCATTAGTAAACAAGACCCTTTTGTTGCCTATTCTTACCTTTGCAAGTTGGCCCATTGCCATCCCATTTTCATACTTAACGTTATGCAGCCCATAACCCCAATTAGTACAGCTGAGCCTGCTTCATCTTTAGCCTCCCAAAATAATGGGCTGTTTGGTAGTAAGAAAAATCGCATGGTTAATTGTGACAATATCAGCAGTATAATCCTACAAGATTTCTGCTTAGCTGACCCATTTAATTCCATTTTTTTAGGCAATTTGCCCCTACATTAGAAATTCAACCTTAAATGGGTAAAAAATCCGTTTTACTAAGTTCATTGACAAATCTCTACCAGATTGTAGACCTTGACCCAAAGATTTGATCCTTAAAAAGCACAATCCTCTTATCAGCCCGTTACGAGCTGGGATATTAGATTCTCTTCTCCTTGTAAAAATTTGGGAAATGTTAGGTACTCTCTTGGTGTTCTTCTAGTGTTCTCTTAGTCCTAAATAGATATTAATTTTCTAAAAAAAATTCATTTTTCTCTCAATTTATTTTTAGAAAATAATATCTACCTAGGATGAGAAGAACACTAAAAGAATACCAAGAGAGCACATAGCATTGTTCTAAAAATTCTATCATCAAAATTAAAATTTTACGAAGTATAATTTTCCGATTTGAGAATGCATCATTTGTGAGATTATTGGCTAACAATACTTTCGTAACATCTTTCCAAGTATACGCAGCCAATAATTTTACCACTAGTAGCGGTCATATAAATAAATCGGTTTTTTTTTGCTTTTTAATTTATAAAACACCAATAATTAAACATTTATTGGTGCTTATACTTTAGTTTTTATTTTTAATAAGGATTGGATTTTCCTTTTCCATTAGGATTATGTTTTTTTTTATATTAGGATTAGGTCTTCCTTTTCTTATTAGGATTTGTTTTAATTTTCCTTGTTAATTTAGGAGGTGCCTAGCTTATTTAAATTCCTAGTCTTTGTTATTTTTAAATTCAGTTTGAACTATTAATTAAATTTAAGTTTTTCAGAGTTATTTTCCTATTTGCTTATTTGATCCAATTAGGGTTTTTCCACCAATCCTATTTGACGCTAGGTAAAATTAAGATTGTTCTAATATACAAATGTTATATTAAAGCCTACATGGAATATACGAGTGCTATATGTCTATTGTAGAATATGAAAGCTATGTCTCTGCTAATGAAATAAGTTGGCATGTTGCACCTATATGACTATTAATTAAATTTAAGTTTTTCAGAGTTATTTTCCTATTTGCTTATTTGATCCAATTAGGGTTTTTCCACCAATCCTATTTGACGCTAGGTAAAATTAAGATTGTTCTAATATACAAATGTTATATTAAAGCCTACATGGAATATACGAGTGCTATATGTCTATTGTAGAATATGAAAGCTATGTCTCTGCTAATGAAATAAGTTGGCATGTTGCACCTATATGTCTCCGGAGTATGCATTAAATGGAATTTGTTCATTAAATCCAATGTTTTTAGTTTAGTGTATGTAGTTCTACTTGAGATTATAAGTAAAAAAAAAAAAAAAAAAAAAGGTATGAATTTTTTCAATAACTATATATCCATGAGAGGGTTATGTAAGTGCGTTTAATTTTTGTTTTTTAAGTCATTAATTTATTTGGTCCATTTTAAACTTCATGTAATTTTAATTTTGAACTTGTGTAATAACCAAATGACTGCAACACCATTTGGGTGATTTTGATTTTGAAATTGTGTCTCAGCCGTGGATATTGTCAATAAAAACATGATATTGGATTTAATAGACGATTCTACGTGAAGTTTGCAATGCATATCAGTTCGTGAAGTGCATAAATATTGGACTCTAATGCATACAAGATGACCCAAATGACTGCCACACCATGTCAAATATTTGTTACCACGTTTGACAGTGAAGCTGCACTAGTTCCAACTCCAAAACAAGCTCTATTCTTTTTTTTTTTTTTTTTTTTTTTAAAGGACAGGCCTTTCCAGCACAATAAATGATTCAAATTAATCATAAATAGTCTCAAATCGTGGCAAACGCTGCAGACTAGGAGATAAGCAAATAGGGCAGCCCATCTTTTGGCAAAGGTTGCTGTCCAACAAAATGTAGAGAATATTTGGATGGACGAGTATCCTATTTTTATTCATGATATTGTTATCTCTGTGAGTTGTATGATTTGATGTTTTGTCATATTTGAGAGTTGTATGTGAAAAACGTGTAACGACTCCTAAAACTTGTTTATCACAGTTTATGCGAAATTAATACTATGAAGCAATAAACAATTCAAGCACCAAAATATGTAAAATAATAAATCAAATAGACACAAGATATTTTTGTGACGAAGATGAAACCTTTTAGAAAACGTTCTAAAAGTAAAACCTCTTTGGGACAGCCAAACCTAAGAAATCACTATCAGAAAGATGTTCAGAGATTACAGAGACTATGAACACTTACAACCTGATGCAAGACCTTGACTCTGTAAGATCAACAAGCCTCCAACTTGTCTCCTCACTCACAATCTCTTTCATCGTGATTTTCCTTTACCGGACCCTTTCGATAGACTTCTCAATCAAGCACGATGAAACTAACAATAATCCTCTAAGAGGAATGATTAGGCTCACACAAATTTTATCTCTAATCACATCCTCTCATGAAACCTAGGGTGGAATTTTCGTACATCTCTCTCTCTCTATAAAGCTATATATATAACATCTGCAAAACCCTAGACTTGGGTCCACATAAAACACGTTTTGGGCATAAAACCTACGGGCCATCGGGACGAGACCTTGCGATGGGGAAAAATTAAGCTTGCTGGAATTCCCGTCTAGACGGCCAAATTGTTGGGGATGAAAAACTCCTCTCGGTTTTCTCGTCCGGATGGTCAATCTTCCCGTTCGGACGACCTTGCATTATATTGGAGATGTGTCTTGGTGCTTTGGATCGTCTATTTTGATCACGAATTAGCAAAACAACAAGAACTTATAGTATGATTTGGTGTTTTATTAACGAAAGCATGAGATTTCACCTTTTTTTTTCCTTTTTCTTTTTAAAAAAAAGAGTAATGTAAAAATATATGATGGGAGTTATAAAATAGAAAAAGATTAATAGAGACAAAAGAGAGAGAGGAAGGGGAGAGGAATGCTAGGCTACATCTAGTATATCTATTGAATTGTAATATAATAATATTATATAAATTTCTATTTATAAGGCAGGAAATAAGCCTAGAGAAAGAAAGAACATAAGCCTAAAAATTAATATAAAGTATTTTTAACAAGTAAAATAATAAAAGTGTAAATTGTAATTGAGAAGCCACAGTACCAGACACCTACTCAGACAGGTTGAAAATTGAAACTTCGAATGAACAATTCCAACACAAAAATACAACACGTCTCACATCTATGACTTAAACCACAGACTAGAGATTACATTATCATTAGAATATTCAGCGTAGCAGGCAGCCGGCGTAGAGGTAGAAAAAGAATATTTTTATTGAAGAAGAAGAAGAAGAAGATTAGAAGAAAAAGCTATGCAACATGAAGCCGCCGTAGAGGTAGAGATATCAGATACAGAGGTAGAGTGGTAGGTGGAAAAAAGTTATGCAACGCTTCAATCGTCAGTTTAATCTCTGAAAAAAGTTATGCAACGCTAGCTCTAAATTTGAAGGCAATTCAATTTTGTAAGGTACTGGGGCTAACTTTTAGGGGCAAGAGTTTTTTTTTTTTTTCTAAACACTCCACTCCGCAAGAACATCATGGCATTTTTATAGCAGGAAATCGTGAGGGGTATAGAACCAGAATGTTTTGCAATGAGATGATAAGCATCCTCAGTAAGTCAGTATGGTTGAAATGAAAGAAAATTTCAATTAAATTAGTTACCTGCTCTGCATGCTTTATTCGCAATGGTAAGCCATCGAAGAAAAATCAACTGTGTATCGTCTGCAAGTTGCTCCATCTTGTTCTTGTACATACTCTTGTTGTGTTCCTGTGGTGTGGATTATTGCTATGCCAGAGATACTCTGAAGCAGGGCGAGTGGATTACTAGCAATGGAACAACCCTTGTCTCCAGTGGAGAAATGTTTGAAATGGGATTCTTTAACTCCTCTAACCACAAAAGGTTCGTTGGGGTATGGTACAAATGGGATCGACCAACATATGTATGGGTTGCCAACAGAGACAAGCCGGTAATTAACGGTTTCACGGACGTTTATTTTGGAATTGCAGAAAATGGCAACCTTCAGGTAAGGGACACCGCTGGAAATGTTTATTGGAATTCAAGTGTTGAGAATTCTTCGTCTACAAATCGATCTGTGAAGCTCATGGATTCTGGAAACCTGGTCTTAAGGGAATATCAGTCGGCGACGAGTCAGTGGGAGAGCTTCCAAAATCCAACGGATACATTTCTTCCAGGTATGAAGATGGATGAAAAGCTGACGTTGACTTCATGGGTAGGTGATGGTGACCCGGGACGCGGGAACTTCACGTTTAAGCAAGATCAAGAAGGAGAGGGCCACTACATTATCTCCAAAAAGCCAAAGCCACTCGTTTATTGGAGAAATTGGATCTTGAATGAAATGCCCGATACCATAGCTAGCTTGTTATCAAATAAAACCAGCGGCAACAGTACGGCCAGCTGCAACCAGTATAAGAAATCGGGCGGGACGTTGTATGCCAAGTGTATAGCTGATTCTAAGAATAATTCTGGTGTTAGTAGCGCAAGGTTAGTGATGAATTATACGGGGGAATTACAGTACTATCAGAGCGGGGATTTGGCATTGAGGAAACCGGAAGACAAATGTAGCATTTACAATGCTTGTGGGAATTTCAGCAGCTGCAATGTTAACAATGAGTTGATATGCAAATGTTTGCCGGGTTCCACCCTGCTAACCAGGGAATTGGAATTCTAGAGATTTTTTGGATGGGTGCACCAGAAATTGGAAATCATATGACAAGAGCGACAAGTTCTTGAACTTAAAGATGATGAAAGTGAGCAAACCAGACTTTGATTTGGAGGCAAAAAACGAAACAGAATGCAGAGAGGAGTGCCTTGACGACAGCCAGTGCAAGGCTTATTCATATGCTCAAAGCAGCTCGCAACGAACTACCGGGACCGACAGATGCTCGATTTGGACCTCGGATGTAAGTAATCTTCAAGAGGAGTACAGAAATGGTGCTCTTAACCTTTCTGCCCGCGTGGCAAAATCTGTTATAGGTACTTCTTTTACAAATTAGAATATGCTGGGATTAATTCAGTAGCTGAATTGCATCCATAGATACTGATCTGGCTAGTTTAGTAAAGTTTTTTTAATTTTTTTTTAAGAAATTAAAAAATCATCATTGATGTTAAAAAGTAAGTGAGAAACCACCTGCTGGTATGGGTTTTTAAAATCACAGCACTAATCTTTCTTTTTATGCTTGACAATGACATTACATTACACTAAGAATCCATAGTTCTATTTAATTTTATTAGACAATTTGAAAAAATAAACTCGTCTGTACATGATCACTTGTCACTCGTGGGCTGCCACGGCATTTACAGAAGTACTTGACATGTCAAGCAGCTTGTTACGATGTTATAATGCTACATAGCTTCATATAAACTACAAGGGTTAAACCTCATCTTTTAGTGTTTAATTAATGTTCCAAATTTTATACCTTTGCAGAATCAACTATGAGGAATTGTGAGCCTTGTGGCACAAACCTGATCCCCTATCCGTTGAGCACTGGACCAAATTGCGGTGACGCAATGTACTCTAGTTTCTACTGCAACAATTCTACAGGGCAGGTTAACCTCAGGACACACAGTGGCACCTATCGAGTCGCCAGTATTGATCCACGTACACAAACATTTGTCATCCAAGAAAACCACGAAAAAAATCCTGATGCTGGAAATTCATTAGGAAATCTGCAGCTCAGTCGGCCATTTAATGTGATCAATCGAACTTTTTATGGCAACAATAGTTCTGAAGCTGAAGTTGTACCTGAAGTTTACATCAAGTGGGAGACCCCACAACCGCCAACCTGTACTTTATCCAAAGATTGCACGGACTGGCTAAATTCAATTTGCAAAGAAGCAGAAGATGGAGAGACGAGGTGTCTTTGTACTGGAAACTTGCGATGGAATGGCACAATTTTAAATTGTACTAAAGGTTAGAACGCTATTTCATTTGCCTCTAGCAGATTAAGATTGCTCTATTTGTGAAGGAGCCTGTCCTAGCCTGCTGATATCTTTTTTTTTCTTGTTTCAATTAGTTGTGATAATCAAACCCTAGACCTCTTTTCTCCATTGCATTTCATTAGTGTTAAGAAGAGTTTGCCCTGTTCAGCTGAGGATTTGTGCAGCTTTCTAAAAGTTTTATTTTCCTTTATGGATAATCACTTCTAATTGTACGTTAGAATTTTAAAAGTTTTTGGAAGAACTTTCAAATCCTCTTTATTGCGAGGTCTAGGTTTTTGGTATTATGCTTACTTGTACTAACAATAGGCATTAAAATTGTGATAATGAATCTAAACAGTATATTTGTGGAATTTGACTAATCATTTTGATCTTTCCATCAGAGCTTGCAGAAGGTGATTTTCCTCGGCATTCAGGAGAGCATTCAAAAGGAATTAAATCGTTGACTTTGATTGTTATAATACCTCTAATGGTAGTATTTCTTCTCGCAAGTTCAATTGTTTGTATATATTTGTGGAGAAGAAATATGGCCAAGAGACAAGGTAATTGTTTTGCAAAATGTGTTAGAATATAAATTAAATGATTAAATTCACCTCTTTTTATCCGTTTAAGCTTTTGGGATAATTGATGATATTAACAAAATGCAATATACCATGCACAATCTTGAATCAAAATAAAGCCATTTGTTTGCTCTTTCATGTAATTAATTATCACGCAAATGTAATTTATATATATGGTTGTCTTCTAAACTCAGAAAACACAAGAAGCGATGGAAGAAATCAAGTACTTCGCACATTAGACAATGAAAGACATCTCCAAGACTTGATGGGCTCAAGTGAGTTCAAAGAAGAAGATGAGAAAGGCATAGGTGTACCCTTTTTTGATTTAGAAAGCATTCGAGCAGCTACAAATAACTTCTCAAATGTAAACAAGCTCGGACAAGGGGGCTATGGGCCTGTATATAAGGTAATTTTAGTAGCATTAATTGGTGTTAGTGTTCATGTAAACTAGTTTCTGGTTATTGGTAACATTGTGAGTATGGTGTTTTAGGGCACATTTCCAAAAGGTCAAGAAATTGCGGTAAAAAGGCTCTCAAGTGTCTCGGAACAAGGCTTACAGGAATTTAAAAATGAGGTGGTGTTAATTGCAAAACTTCAACATAGAAATCTCGTTAGACTTCGGGGATATTGCATAAAAGGAGATGAAAAGATTTTACTCTATGAGTACATGCCCAACAAAAGCTTAGACTCATTTATATTTGGTTGGTCTCTAAACTGAGTTCCTAATCTCTTGCAGTGCTTGATAGACTATATATTTCTTGTTTGACTAAAAGTTGATTTGTTACTGTTGCTATAACTATTCTTTGAATGAAAAATGGAAAACTTGCAAGATCAAAAGTTGAGCATGTGTTTGGATTGGGAAATGCGTGTCAACATCATTTTGGGAATAGCTCGTGGGCTTGTTTATCTTCATCATGATTCCAGATTGAGGATCATCCACAGAGATTTGAAAACCAGCAACATTCTTCTAGATGAGGAGATGAACCCCAAGATATCTGATTTTGGCTTGGCAAAGATGGTTGAAGACAAAGAAACCGGGGCAAACACAACCAGAATAGTTGGAACTCAGTAAGTTAACGATACACTGTAGCATAATTTTCAATTCCCCAACTTTGTTTACACAAATAATATCCAAGTGCCTACCTTATCCACTAATGAATGTTATAATGCAGTGGCTATATGTCTCCAGAGTATGTGTTACATGGAGTTTCTCGATTAAACCGATGTTTTTAGTTTTGGTGTAGTTCTACTTGAGATTATAAGTGGAAAAAGGAATACAGGATTTTATCAGTCAGAACTTGCCATGAGCCTTACAGCTTATGTAAGTGTATCTAATGTTTCATAATCACTATTATTTCGGTCATATTATGCTTCATTTCGATTCAAATTTTAAAATTGTCACAGGCATGGAGATTGTGGGTTGAAAACCACGTGTTGGATTTAATGGACTCGGCTTTACACGAAGTTTGCAATGCAAACCAATTTGTGAAGTGCGTAAATGTTGGACTCTTATGCGTACAAGAAGACCCAAATGATCGCCCCACCATGTCAAATGTTGTTACCATGCTTGATAGTGAAGCTACAACGATTCCAACTCCAAAACAGCCAGCATTTGTTCCATTGAGAGGCCTTCCTATCAGAGCTGGTTCTTCTAGTAAACCGGAATTAACTAGCAGTTTAGGAGGAAGGTGATCGGTAATACATGATACCAATGCAAGTTTTCACAACTCTGTCCTTTACCATACTTGCAAAGGTTCTAGTGTACCGAACATTTGATATCAATTCTGGCAGGGTAGCCAGGCTACTCGTCAATATGATGCTTACTTGAAAAATCTCATGTAGTAATTTGGACAGTTGGTTTTAACATTCCTTTGCTTAGAGTAACTATGGTAATTAGATTTTATTTATTTTAAATTTTTTTATGAATGAGAGGCTTTTTATATCAACAACCATATCACTTTACAACTTCTGAGTAAACCCTTCTTCAATTACACCTTCCCAACAAACCAGAGGGGGTCCTCCATATACCAAAACTCCATGATAACCTTCCAAATTCTCTTATTGAAACTACAACAAAAGAACCAGTTATCCCTATCCTCATAACGGTAGAACATACACTTTGTCTCCCCTTGATATCCCCATCACAAGAGCTTAATTGTCACCTGTTGTCAACGCATTATTCATTGCCAACCAAAGAATGAAGGCATGTTTAGGGATTGTTAGTGGGAACCAGATTAATTGCCACAATTCCACAATTATGTGTGTTTTTCCCTCAAAGTTTCCCATGTATCAGAATTGAAGTACTTACCATACATAAAAACAATCCATCTCGGTAAATCTTTCTCACCTAAATCCACCATAGAAAGCTCACTCTAAATTTCCACCAAAGCATCAGACCTCCCTGCCTTCCAGAACCAGTTTCCATCCTTTATGACAGAAGAATTCTTAGCATCCATACGACTATATGCTTCATCTATAACCTGAAAGCTAGATTTCTCATTCAAAATACCATATGGATTCGACCAAACAACAAATTTAGAAAATTCTTAGCTTCCACTCTCAATTTTGATTTTCCAAAAGCTTCAACCTTTCAATAAATTGGCATTCACCCATGCAACCGGTAGAGACCCTGCTCTGACAAAAAGGCTTCAAATGTGCATCAAAATTGAGGCACAAATCTACTCCTCTTAACTTTTTAATACCCATGCCCCCTTCTCTATTCAGAAAACACAGAAGCTTTCAAGCATCAAGGAATCTATTCAGCTTTTGTTTAATCAACCTAATGATTTTTTCGGCAAGATAAAGATCCCAATCCAGTATACCTGTATGCTATAGAGAACTGAGGTGAGGAGTTGGAGCCACCCTGCAAACGAAAAATTCCCTAGTAAGCCAGTATACCAGTAGCAGTTGGATTTATTGAATGCATAACAAATTTGAAACTTGCTATCTTTTCATTGCATTTTATCATCTCATTGAAACCCAATTTCATTAGCGCATCCAATAGGTTAGGAGTGATAATGACCCTGAATTTAATATGTAAAATGGAGTTGTAGAACGAAAACATCCTCACCTCATAGAGGTTGCACATTGTCCTCTTCCAAGGGAAATTTTTTTCATTTTTGGGGAGAAAGTGTTGTTACAGTCTCGGGAAGTCATATTTCATGAAGAAATTTTTCTTTTTCCTTTGAGGTTCCCAAGGATTCTTCCTTAGTCATAGTGCATATCATTCCTAATATTCCTCAACCACCTAAAGGGATGCTTCATGACTCCTTACCCTCCACTTCTCACCCCTTAGCTTATTTCTTATCTTAAGATAAATTTTCTGCTTCTCACCGTGCTTTCTTTTTTCTTTTTTTTTTGAAAAAAATTATAGTCTCATTGATATTTATCACGAGCATAACGCTCTTGCATCATAGAGCAAAAAGCTCTGAAAAATTATAACCGGCTACGAGATTACAAATCATAGATGCTTACATAAAATCAAACATTCAAGACCTATCTATAACATCAATATCCGCTAACCTATGACTATTTTTTAGTATTAATACTAAATCTGTTTCAAACAGACTCAACTCAATGTATAGGTAGTTCATCTTCCTCGCTCGGAAAATAGATCACATCCACAATCCAAAAGTTTAGACAATCTTTATTCAAACAAAAATACAAATAACAAAAAACAGATAAAACTTAACAAAAAAATAGCCATAAAAGCACATATACTCTTAAAAAGACTAGATCTATTCTTCATTGACCCAAAATGGTCGAAAAACTACATCATTTTCCTCATATATCACTCACGAGAATAGATTTAAAGATAAAACTATTATTCAAAACAAACAAAATAAGCAATACACCAACAAATCAGAATGACCAGTGGAGGAGATGATGGGCACTGGCCAGCATTGGCACATGGTGAAGTGGATGGAGAAGGGAGGCGCAGCACCTTGGAGGGTAGGCGGTAGCGGCCAGAGTTGCTGATTTATGGCCAAAAACACTTACAAAAACAAAGAAAACTAGGGAAAAACGCGCAAAAAGGGAAGGGGATTAGGAGGGGGGAGAGGGGGAAGGGGGAGAGGAGGAGCTTTGAGGGCTAGGTTTTTTTTCCCACCGTGCTTTTTTAGTGTCTATTTCTCCTTCTATTGAGCCCAAAACCTTCAAAGAGACCAATCGTGATCCCAAATGGTGTGAACCCATGGATAAAGAGGTTCAAGCTCGAGACTCCAAGAACACTTGGACACTCTCCTCTGCCTCACAAAAGGCTTATTAGTTGCAAATGGTTTTATAAAATTAAATTAACAATAGGGCCTTGACTATCATGACATATTTTCCCCTGTTGCTAAGCTAGTCACTTTCCTTTGCCTTCTTGTAGTTGCCGCTCGATCTTCAGAATTGGTCTCCTCATCAAATCAATTTTAATAATGCTTTTTGGTGATCTTGATGAAGAACTTTATAATAACCTTTTATCATTTTTTTAGAATTATTTTAATTTTGTAATGAAAACCTATTAAATAGAAAATTAAAAATAATCTTCCTAATATTATAGATATTAACTAGAATTATTATCATTTTAGTTTTAAATATATGTGTTTGTGTTTATATATATATTCGAGATTAGATTATTTAAGATTCAAATTAATCTATTTAATTAATTTCAATGATAAAATTTTACAAAATAATAAACAACCATGATATTTGAAATAAATAAGTTAATTGAATAGCTTATGAACAACTTCAAATTCATTCAAAAAATAAAATGAGTCAAGCTTAAACAAAATATCTAATTTAGTAATAAGATTGAGCTGACTGATATCGGAAACAAAATTAAATGAGTCAAGGTCTTAGACTCCGCCCATTTGGCATTCCTTTCTTTCCCTTCTTTTGTCAATTCTATCCCCAAAAAAAAAAAAAAAAAAAAAAAAACACAAACAAACAAACAAAAAAAATCTGTCCACTTTATCAATCTTTTACAAAACAATTTAAAAATTAATTAACCTTTATATCACATCAATTAATTTTTTTATTGTTAATTTTTTTTTTTTTTTCTTTTAGGGAACGATGAAAGAAGTTGTTTATGAAAGTGAATAAATGAGTTTAAATTTTTTTTTTTTTTTTTTGGATAGAAAGGAGAAAGGAAAAAAACGAGTGGATTGCCAAACAAGGCTATTCATCGAAGAGCATGACCCTTTAAGAAAAAAATAAAATAAAAAATAATGAGGGTGTTCAAGCACCAGTCATTTCCGTTAGACTAGTGTCTATCACGAGTCACAACGTCCCTCATTTTTCAATGGATGTGATGGTTTTGAAGCGATATAATAATTTGTAAAATTAAGGGTAAATGCTATTTTGGTACTTATGATATACTTATGATAAAAACCATTAACGAAAGATTATTTTGGTTTTAAAAAGTATCACACCTGCTACTTGTCTTAAATTGAAATATGAGGAATGCTACAATACATTCTACCTACCATCCACTCATCATCTTTTCACTTGCATTTTGATTTTTTTTAAAAAAATAAAATAAAATAAAAAACGGGTAAAAAGAAAAGAGATGGTGGGGAGATAATTGGTAGAATTCAAAAAAGCATTTCCCATTAAAATACAGACTTATACCTTATGTTTAAGTTCTGTCTAATTGTTTTTACAAAATTCACATCAATGCGTCTAAAAACATGATACCTGTCAGAGTTAAGTTTTTAATAACATTTTAAAATGTATACATATGTTGGGCAAAATTTAGGTATCTAGCTACAACAATTAATATTTTGCTAAGAGTCATCTCTTATGGCCAAAAGGTAGTTAAACCATCCAAAGGTATAGTTTGGCCACAAAAATAAATTAATAAAATAAAATAATAATAATAATAATTTGAAAGGTTTACAAAATAAGAGTGTCTAAACCACCTTGTAGAAGTGTAAGAAACCTCCTTCCCTCCGCGAAAGGCTAGAAAAAACTCTTTTTTTTTTTTTTTTTAAGGATACGTAAAGTAAGGGTGTCTGACCGCCCAAAAAGACGTTTAAACTTAAAACTTTAATTGAAAACTGAATTTTAAAAAATGTAGGAAAATCCATAACCAAATTTCTTCTGATATACTCTAAATATAATTGATAGAGAAATAAGAGAAAAAGGAGGATTTAAGGAGAGTCATTACCAAGAGAGTTGATGAATACGTTGACTCTTTCAGCACAATCATGTTAAGGTCTCCTCGTAACTCAACAGGGTCATGTCACCTTAAAAATAAAAAAATAAAAATCACCTCACCATTGGAATTTGGACTATTGAAGTACGGCTAAATCTTTTTCAAGATTTCGTGGTCTCAAAACCAACAAAGTCGACTCTTTGATTCATTGTCCAATTGAAGGTAGGGTATCATAGCGTGTTGCTAAACAGAATGCTGGGGTATTATGTATGTCAGTCAAAAAAAGAAAAAAAATTAAATATTTTTAATTATAAAGAAAAAAAGAAAAAATTTTGACTGGCACGCTAACATTCTGTGTGTCATAGCCCAGGTATCATTGAATGTTTAATTGGAAATAAATTGAAAATGAAATTAAATAGTTAAATTTAAAAAGTTTGATTAGTTTTATTAGTTTGAGTAGATTAAGATTGACCTATATAGTTTTATATTCATACTTTGATACGACTTACCTGACACACAACATAACGATACACAATTTTTGAAATAACTTACAAATTTGACATGAACATAATACGAAATTTGAAGGTTATGATTGAAAAGTTTGACTCGTTTATTTAATAGATTGGGTTAGAGTTAACTTATATAGTCTATATACACTTCTCAACATAACCTGAACCCGACACGTAAACACATATTGTCACCCCTAGGCGATCCAGTTCGGTTTGATTTTTTTTATATAATGAACAATATTAAAAAATATAAACTATATTTTCTAAATGCAAAGTAAAAATAACAACAAATATGATAGAAAAATTAAATTTGAGAAATAATTTTATCTTATTTTAGAAAGCAAATTAAAAATTACTTTTTTTTTTATACGACTAAATGGAAAAAAGCGATTCCAATTAGTAACTTTTGTCGTCCATTAAACTATTATTTAAAGTTATTTATTAATGAAAATATCTCTAAAATCATTATATACATTTGATAAATAATTAAATATTACAAGCAACCAATTGGACATTTTGGATTTTTTTTTTTCTTTTTTCTATAAATACCTCAAATGTCTTGAACTTGGATAACATAAAAAATAAAAACTTCTTTGCCCACAACCCTATCAAGATATAGAAATTTATTTCCGAACTTTAACTATAGTCTATATATGTTCTCACTTTTTTTATTACTTCTCAGTTCTCACAACATCATAATTTAAAATAATTGATTAGCACAATGATACCATATAAAAATACACTTATTTTCTGCCTGGCTTAATTTAGCACATGCTGATTCTATATATAAGAAGAACAGCTACGGTTCATTTACAATACAATCAGATGATAATCTAATCTATCTCAATCTAAAGTGTTGTTCAAGTGTTGTTCTTTTATATCTCTAGCTTTAAACTTTCTTGTTGATGAGTCTCTGGGTCTTGATCTTGAAATGCCATGTCACCAAAAGCCTTGCCGTCAGAGGATTACTCAGAAGAAAAGCTGTTTTTTTTTTTTGTCATTCTGCATTGACGCTTGACAGAAAAGGCCTGCACAAAGACGAACCGTGTTGTTCAGTGAGGCAGTTGTCTCATTCATTCGACTATTCAAGTACGGCTAAATCTTTTCCAAGACTTCTTCGGCTCAAATCTTTTTAGGCTCAAAACCTTGTTTTTTAGACATTATACTCGACGTAGATTCACGTGATAAAAAAAATAAAAAAAATGTTTAGCATAAAAAAAAGTAAAAAAATAATATAGAAAAGTGAAACAGTATTTTGTTTTTTATTTGAATAGTAATAAAAATTGAATAATGTGATAAAAAAAAAAAGTGAAAATTTTAATTTAAAAATAGTATTTAAAATTTGCATTGGAAAATATATTCTTCTTAAAATAGAGTTAAATATTTAGTAAAATATTAATTTAACATTTAAAATTGCAATTTAACTTTTAAAATTGCTTACTTGCAATTTAAAAATGCAAAATTTCTATGCTTTTAAATCCCAAACAATTTATTTTTTTATGATTTGATTTAAAATTACAATTTTTTTTTTATTATTTTTTATAAAATCACAATGTCAAACAACGTTCAGATTGACTGTCCAAATGAGGTAGGAGATCTGGTCCTGTTTGGGACTAGACAATATTTTTCTTCATACGATTTATTGTTGGATTTTTTAAAGGATAATATTTTTTTACAAATTAGTTTATAGGAAATTTTTATATCAGTCTCCAAGAATGATACGTGTTTTTTGAATATGTGATAAGCATATATTTTTTATATTAATGCTATTAAAAAAAAAAAAACTTCTTAAGTACGTGCAAAGGAACATGTATTATTATTAAAAACTGATTTGTAAAAATAACTTATAATTCAATTTTTAGGAAATTTCCGTCATTTTTTATACAATCGATTTCATGGTAGCACGAATTTTTTTAAAACAATGTAGAAACTGTTTTTTTTTTTTTTAATTTGAAGTAAAAATAACAACAAACACAGTAGACACAGAATAAATTTGATGAATAATTTTTCTTTTTTGGAGATATAAATTACACAAGGTATTAAATGTTATCATATAAAAGGACTCCAAAATAATTAATTACCAACAATTCATAGATAATTAAATATAAAAGCAATTAATTAAGCATATAATACATCACAAATCATGCCTCATCAAGCGAAAATTATTACTTCCAATCATGTTCCTCTTTTATTCTCTTTGTACACAGATAAGTTAAAAAACAAATAATAATAATAATAATAATAATAATAATAATAATAAAACTTTCTTTCTTTGAGGGTTTGAAACAAGGAAGTATTATCTTATGGACAAAAATTTTTGGGGACCTATTTTAATAAGTGTCAAGTCTCATTTTTTACATATTTTATTTAATATTTTTAATAGTTATTTATTGTCATTCTACTAACCTAAAAACTTAAACATTAATTTTGAAAAAATTAAACAATATTAAATGACAATTATCACTCGTTGAAATCAGTTTATTACAATCTAATATTATATTATATTAATTAATTATTAATCTCGCTTGCCCCACTACGAGAACAAGATATTTTAGCCTTGCCGTAACCAAGACTAATGTAATGGACGAATTGGAGACCAAAATGATGTAAATTGCTCATCAGGAAGCTTGGTGGTTAAAAAGCACAGGACCACATTTTTGTAGCAGGTAATTGTGAGGGGTATAGTGTTAACAATATTTCTTCTACCACATCATCAGACTCCAACATTATCTCAATAGCCAAGTCTAAGATTTGTTCTGTTGCTTGATTTACTGCAATTGCTAATATAGTGCAGAAGATAGTTATTCAAATATTATTGTTATAGTTTAAATTCAAATGTATAGATAGCTAGATACTATTTGATTTCTATGTGACGTGTATAAGTATACACATTTGATAGTAATACAATTATTCAATCTCTAAAGCTTTCATGGTATCAGAGCTATTATCTCACAATATTAGATACAATTGATAAATAATTAAATATTACAAGCAACCAATTGGACATTTTGGATTTTTTCTTTTTCTTTTTTCTGTAAATACCTCAAATGTCTTGAACTTGGATAAAATAAAAAATAAAAACTTCTTTGCCCACAACCCTATCAAGATATAGAAATTTATTTCCGAACTTTAACTATAGTCTATATATGTTCTCACTTCCTTTATTACTTCTCAGTTCTCACAACATCTTTCATAATTTAAAATAATTGATTAGTACAATGGTTACAGAGTTCTTACAAAATTTATCTATGGAGAACAAAAACAATTTTTATACAACAATTAAATATCAAAATCAGAATTTTTCCAACCCAAAATCGGTCGAAAAGAATTCATTAATTCCGCAAAAAATTTAAAAATAAAATGAATTGAGTAAATCAAAACAATAATTTGCATTTCAGATGTCATTAAACATTTTAGAATAAATAAATGTTATACACTAACTTTCATATTTTCATTTTCACACTATGTGACTAAACTTTTAAAATTACAATTGGATTAAAATCTAAACTTAAAATATATTATTATTTTATATTAATTTGTTTATTATTATTAATCTATCATCCTGATTAGTCGCTGGGTGACCTCCACTGCAAGAAATAGAATATGGAGAGGAAGAGGAAAAAAAAAAAAAAAACATTGACATTAGTCTTTAGATAGAGTTATGATACCATATAAAAATACACAATATATTATTTTCTGCCTTGTTAATTTAGCACATGCTGATTCTATATATAAGAAGAACAGCTTCAGTTCATATACAATACAATCAAAAGAAAAGCTGTTTTTTTTGAGTTAACTAGCAGTTTAGGAGGAAGGTGATCCGTAATACATAATACTAATGCAAGTTCTCATAAGTCCTTTACTATACTTGCAAAGGTTCTAGTGGACCAAACATTTGATATCAATTCTGGTAATATAGCCAAGCTGCTGGTTTTAACATTCCTTTGCTTAGAGTAACGATGGTAATTTGATTTTTGATTTTTGATTTTTTTATGAATGAGAGGCTTTTTATATCAACAACCATATCACTTTACAACTTAAATGCACACATTCCAATGCAAGTGAAAAACCATCAGAAAAAGTAACTGGCCCCACCTAGAAGTCGAGTGAGGCTACAAAGCCTAAATTTCGTTTTCGGTGCCATCTTTTATATATATATATATATATATATATATATATATATATTTCTTCGAGTATATTCAGTTGAATGCCGAAATTAGTTCCTATTATAATGCTGTTGAATCAACTTTGAACTTTGTCTAGACTTGCAAATATTCTATGGGAATCTGCCAATAGCAATATATGTGTGTGCTACCATTGACAGTAGTCCATATATATGTACCTTGCATAGGTAAAATTAAGAAACACACTCAAAGTCTACATGGATGCAGAGCCGGAATCAGGATTTTTAGTATGAGAATGAACTTTTTTTTTTTTTAGGATTAATTATTTTTTTAGTACTTAGATTTTCACATTTTATTTTTTTTTAACTTAAGTTTCAATTCGTATCACAGATGGTACCTAACTTATGGATAAATACTAATTTAGTATCTCCATCAGCCAAACTAATGGATTACAATATGGGTGGTTTCGGTCAATCCCTACGCCCCTGTCTGGGGGTGGTTCGACAACCCCCATGGCCTCTAGGGGTTGGCTCGAACACCTCAAAGGCATTTGGTGGTGGTTTCGCCCACCCCCTTTGTGGCAATTGGGGGTGGTTCCAAGGGCCTTAGGAGAGGTTCGGTCACCCCTAGATGGGGCCATTTCCATTGTAGTCTATTAGTTTTGTTGACAAAATGGTGATAGAGGTACTAAATTGGTATTTACCAATAAGTCAGGTACCATCTATGATACGAGTTGAAATCTAGGTGGAAAAAATAAAAATGTGAAAATCTAAGTACTAAAAAGGTAATTAACCTTTTTTTTATAAGTTGGGGAGATGGACTTATATAAATACAAAAACATACATATAATCTCACTATATGTGTGTTTGTGCGTATTTATATAAAATAAAAGTATAGAATTTTTAAATTTAATTTCATGTTATGACAAACACACAATAGCTAGTATAAATAAATAGCATGATAAATGAAACATGATCTATAGGATCCAAGAAAAACGGTACCTTTGAGTGTGAACCCTTTCTCATAACAATCTCGATCTTGATGCCTCCAAACAACAACAATGTTAACAGTCGAGCCAAATAATGGTGCAATCACAAATTATTAAACCATTTAACTTTGGATGCCAAAACAAATATTGTGACCCAATTGACTGCAAAACAACCACTTAAAAATTAACCGTACTGAGTTCCAAACTAAATTGAGTTTCTGGCGAACTAGAATATAGAAGAAAACTAAATAAATAGGAATGTTTTGGTTTTTTTATACCGGAAAAGGGATAAAACTAAAAAACAAAAAATTTAAAGGTAGGCACAAATATTATTTTGAAGCGGACAAAAATATCTTTTTTAGAGGATAAATTTATAAAATAAATATTTAACACAAATTTTAAGAAGTTTTGAGAGGACATTAATCGCCACCCGCAAAATGTAGGTCCGCCCTTGTCTGCCAGTACGTTAAACATTCTCCAGCTCATGCCAATTTTCCATTGTCGAGTTTTCATCGATAGGAGTTTTAACCCAAATTTAATTGGTGCTGCTTGGTCAAACTTGAAAAGACTGGAATGTGATTAAATAAAAAATTAAGAATGTGGCTTCATCATAAACCTCATGATGTCAAGTCATCTGAAGCACAAAAGTACAACGCCACAAAGGCATTTCGGATTGGAATTCTTTTCCGTTCGAATGGACCGGAAGAAAATCAATTTTCTTTAGCATAAGAGTAGAATTGTCCAAAAATAATAATTTAGACAATTTTGCCTACTTTAACAAGAACAAACACTCCTCCGGTCCATTGGAGTCTTTGGAGAGGATCCAAATGTGTCCCAAATGGGCTTGTCTTTGGTACAACGTGAGCAAGCCACGTGTAAAGAACATTGTTAAAGAATTTGTAAGATCTTATAATAAGGAAGTATAAAACGGAATAATAAACAAGAGGCACGAGATTAAGGTAGTTTAGCAATATGCTTACATCTACATACTAAAGTTTAATAGACTACATACTACTTTTATTAAATGATTTTATTGTACATAAGAGATCTCTTTATAGGATTGGGATCCCCGGCAATAGTGATAAAATTGTCCAAGGATTTTTTCTTTTTCAAATCCTGACTATTCATTCTCATCCAATAGCCAGAAATCCGCAACGTGTCCCATCCTATATAAAATAATAAAATATTATTATTTTTTAAAAAATAAATATAAAATCAAATATTAAAAAATAAAAATAATTATTAAAAAAAATGAGGTGGTTTGGCCCTACGGGTGGCTTCAGTCACCCCCAATTCAGCCTTGGGGGTGGTTTCGGCCACCCATAAGAGCCGGTTATTTTATGGGTTTGGCCCTAGAGGTTAGCCGAACCAGCCCCTAGGTCCCTAGGGAGCCATCGCAAAGATCGGTTGTTTTATGGGTTTGGCCCTACCTAGGGCCCTAGGGGGTGGCTACTGCCCCATGGGGGTGGCCGGCTACCTTTGTGAGATGGTCGAATCATTCCATATTTTTTTAATAATTATTTTTATTTTTTAATATTTGATTTTATATTTATTTTTTAAAAAATAATAATATTTTATTATTTTTCATTATTGTGTGGATGCCATCATCACTTTTTTTTATTTTTTTATTTTTTTTCATCCTGACAGGACCCTTTCTGAATCATTTGTCGTGAGCAACTAATCATTTAAATCGATCAAAAATTGAAATTTTGCTACGGCGTCAGGTCCCTTTCTTTTTTTTTTAAGCCAATGCCAACAGCCCATAAGCAGTTTTCAGACGAGCTAAACGACGGGCGTCCAGCCTGTGACTGAAAAGGGCCGTGACAGTGATATTATAACAACAAAATGATTCAATAAAGAACCACAAGTGATAGAAGCAACAATCACCCTAAAATGATTGTTGCAAGAGAGTTACTGTCAAAAATTATAATGAAGCCGAATGAAGAACAAACACCACCTACAAAAATATTCTCCATGGATCAGACCAAATAAGTGACTGGTGCATGTACGTTTCCTTTCTGAAAAAAATGTGACACTCTCGTCAATAATTGATTTTATAAATAAAAAAGTGGTACGTATCCACTTCTCCTGTCGGCTGCCACAATAATCACTAATCTTCTCTGGAACTCTTAAGACAATTTCATTGGCTAGGTTCTGCAAACGATTTTGGACCTCTGTTTTTTCTTAAATTGTGATGTAAATGTAGTGGGTTTACAATAACAAACAACAATCAAATTACAATTGTTTTCAGACAAAAAATTTATTAAGGAATTTAAACAAAATGGATGAAAACTACTCAATGGTTAAAATAATGTTAGAAGGATGACTACTCAATGGTTACAATTGTTTCCCACCCTAACATTAAACTCCATTTTATTAGAATTGAGAATAACTTTTTTGAGGTTGTAGCACAAACTTTCTAATTTTGTGCTCACCAATAAATGGTTGACACTTGAACTTAGAATAAGAAAAATAAATGCTACCAAAACATTGGATCATACCAAATTTAGTAAAAAAAATCTTCATTAACCTCTACTTCTCCAAATTTTTTTTTTTCTCTCTTGAAGTAGTTTAGCTCACTCGCTAATTTTCTCACTTTCTCGATCTCCGAACAGGATAGTGTGGGCAGCGGTGGTGGTGTTCTATGCTTGCATGGTGTTTAATGAAATTACTTCTCCGTAACTTTTTTATAACGAGATGTGGGGTTCTTCACTCATTCCTGTAAAACTCTATTATCTGATTTAGTTATGCCAAAAAAGAAAATCAAAGTTTTCAAATTTTTGCCCAAACATCAAAAAGTTTGTTCGGTTCTAAGGGGCTTTTCAGACACGTACGGAATGTGGGAGAATAAATTTGAAGTTTACAGTATTAGAATATACCATGGAGTTCACGAATAATAGTCACAATTTAAGACTATTACTGACTTATATTACTGAGTTATACTTGAAGACTATTATCTAGAGTATAAGTCTATTTGTAATAGACCCCTGGGTTTCGTTATGGTTTTGATAATAGACCAAATTAGTCATTCTGTCAGTTGACCGTTAGTTGACTTAACGGAAGTCCATATGAACCAATCAAATGTTGACACGTGGCACCTACTTAAATTTTTTTATTTTTTAAAAATTAAAAAAAAAAAAAAAGAAAGAAGAAAAAACCACCCCTTTCGCCATTTGGGGGTGACCAGGCCACCCTCATCTGGCCGGATGGGGGTGGCCGAGCCACACCCTTGGCTCCAAGGGGGTGGTCGAGGCACCACCCCAGTGGGTACTGGGGGTGGCTTGAAAAAAATAAAAAAGGAAGAAGAGGAAACAGAAAAATACCGATATATATATATATATATATATATATATATATATATATATATATATATATATATATATATATATAAAGGGTCATTTGTTGGCCCAGTTTATTTTGGCTTTTGTGGTATTGTTTCAAACCCAGGCCTATTTCAGCCCACAGTTGGCTCATGTTGGCCAAAAGTTGCCGAAGTTCAAATCCCGGTCATAGTAGCCGATGCCGGCTACAATTGCCGAAGTTCAAGTTCAAGAGCAGCCGGTGTTTTAAATCCGGCGCCATCAACTCCACTCAACTACCTTGACCGCCACCAACTCCAACGAGTTTCCGATCACCATCTCGGCCTCCCTTGCCGATCAAAGAACAAACTCAAGTTTTCACAAGTTTACACTTTGAGTTTGAGAGGAATGTTAGAGTATACCATGAAGTTCAAAAATAATAGTCACAGTTTAAGACTATTACTGACTTACAGTTAAAGAATATCATTGAGTTATACTTGAAGACTATTATCTAGAGTATAAGTTTATTTGTATTAAACATGATTCTCCTATAAATAGGAGCATGTTATATTGTAAATATTATTCAGAGAAATAAGAGCTTAATGCAGCCTTTAGGTCATAAACCGAACCACGTATATCTATGTGTCATCTCTATCTTATTATTCCGCTTTATTATCTTATTTTTTCGCTTGATTATTTCCGCACCACGAATTTCTTTGGTAGGGGAGGTGGGGTTGTTCTAAGGATGAGACACTCCTAGCATTCAAAATGCGTTCTTTTTTTTTTTTTTTTTTTGTGAAATAGATTCAAAATGCAATCCGTAAGTCTCCTGATAATGGCAAGCCAAAGAAGAAAACTCAACTGCATATTGTCTGTAAGTTTTCTGTCGTCCATCTTGTTCTTGTATATACTCTTGTTGTGTTTCTGTCGTGTGGATTGCTATGCTAGAGATACTTTGAAGCATGGCGAGCGGATTACTGACGATGGAGGAGGAACAACCCTTGTCTCCAGTGGAGGAAGGTTTAAACTGGGATTCTTCAAGGCAACGGGAAACGCAAGCCCCGAAAGGTATGTCGGGATATGGTATAACGAATTAATGGGATCTACAAACATGATCGATTGGCCAAATTCAACTTGCAATATAGCAATAGATGGAAAGAAGAGGTGCCTTTGCAAGCAAAACTTCTTATGGGATGGCTCAATTTTAAATTGTACTACTAAAGGTAATGATGCTAGTCATATATATTTATCAAGATATAATCTGGCTAATTAAGATTTCTTTGTTATTGAAAGGTTTTCATTTACTTTATGTATAATATTCCACCTCTAATTTTACGTAGAAATTAGGTGTTTATTTCCTAGGATTTTCAAAATCATCTTTTTAGCAATATCATGTTCGCCTTGGCCAAAAAATTGATATTATAATTGCAAAAATAATTCTGAACAATGTCAATTAAATTTTATTTATTATCATTATAATATAGTGATTGGAGCTTGAACAATTTTACTAATATAATGAGTGTCCTGTCTCTTTCTTGTAGAAGGTAATACTCAGTGGTTTAAAAAGCCTTCAAAAAAAAAGAAGCGGTTGCTTTTGAGTGTTATTGTGCCTCTGATTATAAGCGTGTTTGCTCTCACATGTTCCATTACTTTTGTATATGTATGGAGAAGAAAAAAGGCCAAGGAAGAAGGTATAGGCCTCGCTTTTCATAATGCATACTGTGCATTGTGCACCATTTGAGGTTTTGTCCCTTTGAATGAAAATAAAATTATTTATCCTTTCATATATGGTTATCTTCTTAACTCAGAAAGTAGAAAAAGTAGCAGAAGAAATCGAGTATTACGTGCATTAGACACTGAAAAACATGTCAAAGACTTGATGGACTCGGGTGAGTTCAGAGAAGAAGATGAGAAAGGCATAGATGTACCATTTTTTGATTTGGAATGCATTCTAGCTGCTACAGATAACTTCTCAGATGCAAAGAAGCTTGGAAAAGGGGGCTATGGGTCTGTTCACAAGGTGATTTTAACATCATTAATTTCCATTTAATCTTCATGTAAACTAATTTTTGGTTAGTGGTAGTATTGTGAGTATGGTGACTTTGATCCTAGGCCACATTTCCAGGAGGTCAAGAGATTGCTGTAAAGAGGCTCTCAAGTGTCTCAAAGCAAGGCTTACAAGAATTTAAAAACGAGGTGGCGTTGATTGCAAAACTTCAACACAGGAATCTTGTTAGGCTTCGAGGATATTGCATAAATGGAGATGAAAAGATTTTACTTTACGAGTACATGCCGAACAAAAGCTTAGACTCATTTATATTAGGTTGGTTTCTAAACCAAATTCCTAATATATTGCACTGCTTGATAAATTCATCTTGTTTGAGTAAAAGCTGATTCATTACTATTGCTATAATTGTTCTCTTGAATGACAAATGGATACTTTGCAAGATCAAAAGCTAAGCATGTCTTTGGACTGGGAGATGCGCTTCAAAATCATTTTGGGAATTGCTCGTGGGCTTGTTTATCTTCATCATGACTCCAGATTGAGGATCATTCATAGAGATTTGAAAACTAGCAACATTCTTCTAGATAACGAGATGAACCCCAAAATATCTGATTTTGGCTTGGCAAAGATGGTTGAAGGTAAACAAACCGGGGCAAACACAACTAGAGTAGTTGGAACTCAGTAAGTTTGCATTAGACTATAGACAAGTTTCAATTCCCCAACTTTGTTTACACAAAGAATATATGAGTGCTATATGTCTTTACTGATGAAATATATATGTTCGTAAGCAGTGGCTATATATCTCCGGAGTACGCACAACATGGAATTTTTTCAATCAAATCCGATGTTTTTAGCTTTGGTGTAGTTCTACTTGAGATTATAAGTGGAAAAAAGAATACAGGATTTTATGAGTCAGAACTAGCCCCAAGCCTTTTAGGTTATGTAAGTTTGTTTAATTTTCTATTGTCATTAATATCTTTTGTCATTTTATACTCCCATAAAAATTGTGATTTTAAAATTGTCTTAGGCATGGAGATTGTGGGTAGAAAACAAGGTGTTGGATTTAATGGACCATACTCTACGTGAAGTTTGCAATGCAGACCAGTTCGTGAAGTGCGTAAATATTGGACTTTTATGCGTACAAAATGATGCAAATGACCGCCCTACCATGTTAAATGTTGTTGCAATGCTTGATAGTGAAGTTGGAACAATTTCAACTCCAAAACGGCCAGCTTTTGTTCCTGGGACCGACCATTCCGACGCAGCTAATTCTATTAGACTGGAAACAAATACAGAATTAACTATTAGTCTTGAAGGAAGATGATTGATAATGCATGGTACAAATGCAAGATCTTGCCAGCTGTCCTTTACTACACTTGCAAAGGTTTTAGTGGACAAAATATTGGTTTCTATATAAAAGAAGGTTGTATTAGTTCTTCATCTAAATGAAACTTTTCTCCCAATACCCATTCCTTTAATTGAAACCTATTTATGGTAACTGTATTTGGTAATGATTGTAATTTCTTTTGCTATTGTGCATTAGTCATTGTAAAGTAACACATACTTCCAATAACTACTTTGGTCACTCTTCTTTTTCGAGTTCAAGTTTGCATATAATCTCTACTAATTCAAGTGTAATAATATTTTTTTTCTTTTTCCTTCTTTTTGCTTTTTCTGGCCGAGGGTTTGAGCAGTGTTATTTACAAGCAAGAATTAAGTTAGGTAAAGTTGAGCCGGAGTTGGCTCCCTAGTTTTTGACTAAATCAAGTTCCTCAATCCTCAATGAGATCCTAAAGCCTAAATTTACTCTTCCACCGTCTATTATTCCAATGTAATATTATAATGCCAATCAATAGTCGTTGCTTGTTTGATTCCTTTCGCTTGAGTCTCATGTTTAGTTAGCAAGACTTGGGCAAGATTATAACTTTGTTAGATGTAGATCGTAGCTGTGCGGAAGCTGGAGGCCATAAAGTAAATATATCACCTCTGTACAGAATTTAACTTTGTGAGTTCTTTCAAAATAAAGACCTATAACCCTTAAAGAATCCCAAGATATCAATGATACTAAGTTAAAATATCTCTTGTCCCAAAAATTTATGTTTATAAGAATAAGTAAATTTAATTACTTAATTATTACTTTATCAGAAAGCACAAAGCAATGTTTGAGCCATAAATAATCAAAGTCTGTGTACCCTAGGTAGAATGGAATACGGCAGATGAATAGCAACTCCATGTTCATGTGCAAGAATGCGTGGACCCAGGTTCCGTTTGGCAAGAGCCATTCATTATTCATAAAAAAAAATATATATTCAACTCCTAATATTCTTACTTTTAAATTACAATAATTTTCTTTTTATTACTATCCAAATAAAAAAATTAGTACAATAGAAATTTTACTTTTTCATACCAAACACTATTACCTTTTTTTTTCTTCACATAAATGAATAAAAAAACAAAAAGAACATGTGATATTTATGTGAAAAAAAAAAAAAAGCATCAGAGCCGAATATCACATGTTCTTTTTGTTTTTTTATAAGTAGTACTAGTATCACATGTTCATATATAGTTGGCGGTACGGGGAGGGGAGGGTGTGACACCAGTGAAGACAAAGGAAATGCATCTTTTTCCACTCGGAAACCTACATTATGACTCTGAGGCAGCAGGAAGTTGTTAATTCCTCGCAGCTTCCCTAAAGCTGTTTCTCTTCCCTACAAATAATATTTTAATGTTATAGGAAACTATAAAGAAAAGTTATTGTAGAGTATATTTAAATACGAAAGCAAAAAATAGTTTGATTTCCTAAACTTATAAAAAATAACGAAAAAGCTGCTGTTGTGAATGCGTACACCACAAAAATTTCTTTCAACTCAATCTTTCCCTACTACCAACGTTTCTCTCTCTCTGTCTCTGTGATGTTAGAAACATACACTACACTAGCCCAGCTGGACCCCTCGCCGCAGCTCCTCCAAGGAGTACCGTCCCTAAACCGCTTCTTCTGCATGCGGATGCCACCAGAGGCGGGACCCACCTCTCGAGTGCTTGGACCTTGACGGTTCGGTGAGTGAAAGATGATTTTTGGTTTGATTCGGTGGTTTCTGTTTGGTTCCCTTGAAAATTGAAAAATAAAATTAGATAATAAAAAAATGTGGGCGTTCGGAAGATTAGGAAGGCTGGGAATTGGACTTTGAGGAAGTCATATATTGAAGGTGTTGTCTGCGGCTTTGTTCGGGACTAGTACTGACTAGGTATTAGCAATAACAGCATCTCCCCATCTGCGTTATATAATTATCACTTTTAGGTAATTGGATTCGCACAATTGATTACTAACCGTTATCCACGTAGTTATCAACAGCTATTTGCATATTTGCATATCAGATAATGAGCCTTTTAGGCTTATTTAAGACTTTTAGGCCTTCTTTGGGTCTCATAATGATTTTGAAAATGTTTTGGGCCTTGTTTTAGTGATTTGGGCTTGTTTTAGTGTTTTTTTTTTTTAAGCCCTAGTGTTTTAGATGAAATCCATATCTTAATTTCACATTTAAAATTAAAAATAATAAGGAAAATATAAATACCCCATGATCCAGAAAATAAAAACATACAAATTATAAAGTGTGGTCGGTGAATTTGTATATATATATATATATATATATATACATATATATATAAGGGTATCCAAATGCGGTTATTAACTGCAGTTGCATACTTTAAAACTACTATCATATTTTCAAGAAACTCAATCAGTTGGGGAATCATACCTCATAAAACATAGGTCATTAGTTCAAAACCTCATTTTCCTCTCATGTGCAGACATGTCTAAAAAAAAAAAAAAAAAAAATCACTATCCAAATTCACATATATAATTAGTGATTTTTACAAACCAACCACGTATGTATGTACATGAAGGCTTGGCCTCCACACAAATCAGCGTGAAGAAATTGGACATTCAATAGTAGGCTCGGTTTGATTGCAATCCTACTGTTGAGCCATTTTTGGTTTTTGCATAGAGCTAAGTCCATGGAGAAGAGAGGGGGAACGAAATGGTGTTTTTCAAAAAATATTGAAAATATTTAAATTAAAAAAAAACGCCTCTTAAAGAAAAAGTAATAAGTAATAGCAACAATGTGTTCTTGAGTGATGTTCATCATTGATTCAACTGTAGTAGAGGCTTATGCGGCTTGGAAGGCTACGGTCCTTTGCATAGATCTAGCTCTTCGCAATGTTATCCTCAAAAGTGATGATTTGGAGATCGAACATGCACTATGTAAGGAAGAGCAATAATGGAGCAAGTATGGGAATTTGATAGATGATTTGAAATTAATCATAAATAGTCTCAAATCCTGGCAAGTGCTGCACACTAGGAGAGAAGCAAATATGGCAACCCATCTTTTGGCAAAGGTTGCTGTCCAACAAGATGTCGAGAACATTTAGATGAATGAATAACCTATTTTTCTTTATAATACTGTCATATCTGAGAGTTGTATGATTTGATGTTTTGTCATATTTGAGAGTCATATGATTTGGTGTTTTATTAATGAAAGCATGAGATTTCAGTTAAAAATAAATAAAAAATGTAATGTAAAAATATATGATGGGAGTTATAAAATAGAAAAAGAATAATAGAGAAAACAGAGAGAGTGACTACTGAGTGAGGAAGGGAAAATGAATGCATAGGCTACATCTTGTATATATATTCAATTGTAATATAATAATATTATATAACAATGATAAAAAAAGAAAGAACATAAGTCTAAAAAATAGGGTTAATAACTTTTTTGGTACTTTGGTTTACATGTTTTTATTTTTTTTTCCTAGGTTTTAAAACGTGACAAATCTGGTACCTCACTTATGAGAAAAGACAAAAACAATACCTCTGTTAGTTTCCATCAGTCCCATTAACGGAATTTTCACGTGTCACTCCCATAATACGCCACGTGTCCTAAAAATTAAAAATAATAATAATAAAAAAAACTAAACCTTAAAAAAAAAAACCAATCGAAACCTCTAAAAACCACTATTTTTTTATTTTTTTATTTTTTCACACAAACCAATCGAAACCCACAAAATGCCTAATCAAAATAATCTTTTACATACGAAGTGGCAATCAAAACCACAATATTTAAGCACTAATGCCATTGCGCGTCCCGACGAATTCAACTGAGATCAAACACAAGTACACACCGCAGCTTCTGAAGCGATTGAAACTGAATTCAATGCAGAATCAAACAAAACCGAAACAATGTCAGCTTTCAGTTGAAACCTAGTAAGAATAGAAGAAAACGGGTTCAAATTTGATTTGGTACATTTTGGGTTTCGGATTGGATCTGAAGTTGTCGCCGAAAAAATCGAAGGCTTACAGTAATCTTCAAATCTGGAAAAATTTATATAAACCAAGTACAAAGAAAAATGTCTTGTCCTCTTGATTCACAGTAAATTTTTCTTTTTAAAAAAAAAAAAAAAATTGAAGTCTTTTTTGGATTTGGGCGAAGAGGATGTCCATCTTCTAAGTCCCAACTCTAGATCCAAATATTTTCCTCTTTTTTGCTTTTGTGTTTGGTTTTGGTTAGGGGAACGGAGGTCCGCTTGGATCTGGGCGAAGAGGATGTCCATCTTCTAAGTCTCTGCTCCAAATCCAAATGTCTTCCTTTTTTAGCTTTTGTGTTTGATTTTGGTTAGGGGTTGTGATTGGAAATGGAAATGTTGTACATGTTAGGAATTCAGGATTTTATGTTCATTTCAATTATTTGATTTTCAGAGGGAAATGGAGAAGATGAGAGGTTTTTTTTTTTTTTTAAAAAAAAAAAATTATTATTTTATTATTTTTAATTTTTAGGACACGTGGCGTATTATGGGAGTGACACGTAAAAATTCTGTTAATTAAGAATAACGGAGGTATTGTTTTTATCTTTTCTCATATGTGAGGTTCAAATTTGTTATGTTTTAAAACCTATGAGAAAAAAAATAAAAACGTGTAAACCGAGGTACAAAAAAGCCATTAACCCTAAAAAATAATATAAAATATTTTTAACAAGTACAATAATAAAAGTGTAAATCGTAATTGAGAAGTCACAGTCAGACGGCCCACGCCTGCGCCCATGCCTGCTCAAGACAGGTTGAAAATTGACCTCTCACATCTATGATTTACACCACACATACTGTCTACAGATTACATTACCAAGTAATAAGTACTATACACTCCGTGAGCCTTGGGATTTTCTTCATTTATAATTTCAGTATTCAGCGTAGAGGTAGAAAATAAAGATTTGATTGAAGAAGAAGAAGAAGATTAGAAGAAAAAGCTATGCAACGTGAAGCCTCCGTAGAGGTAGAGAAGCAGATACAGACTATACAGTGGTAGAGTGGCATGTGGAAAAAAGTTATGCAACGCTTCAATCGTCAGTTTAATCCTAGTTTCAGATTGGATTGTTAGTCCAAATTTGAAGGTACCTACTGAAAGAAAATTTCCGTACATACTCAGTATGGTAGAAATGATAGAAAATTTCAACTAAATTAGTTACCTGCTCTGCATGCTTTATTCGTAATGGTAAGCCATCGAAGAAAAATCAACTGTATATTGTCTGCAAATTGCTTGCTATCTTCCAACTTGTTCTTGTACATACTCTTGTTGTGTTCCTGTCGTGCGGATTGCTATGCTACAGATGCTTTAAAGCATGGCGAGCGGATTACTGACGATGGAGAAACAACCCTTGTCTCCAGTGGAGGAAGGTTTGAACTGGGATTTTTTACCCCTATCAACAGCTCTAGCCACAAAAGGTTCGTTGGGATTTGGTACAAACAGGATCAACAAACAGTTGTATGGGTTGCCAACACAGAAAGCCCTGTTCGCAACGGTTCCACTGGAACTTTTGGAATCGCAGAAGATGGCAGCCTCAAGATATCGGATACCACTGGAAAAGTTATTGGTTCAAGTCTTTTGGTCCCTCGTCTACAAGTCGGACTGTGAAGCTCATGGATTCTGGAAACCTGGTCTTTAGCGATTATAATGATCAGTCGGTGACGAGTTTATGAATTTATATAGTTTTTGTTTCATATTATAATTGTAAATTTGTATAAATGTATAATTGTAATTATTTGAGATTATCGAGAAAAACAACGAATTTATTAAACTCCGATTAAGTTTTAAACGACTTCGTATTGAAGTAGATTTAATAAATTTGTCCAAAAATCTTTGCTTAAGAAAAAACAAAGTGCGATTATGATTCTAGTGATAGAAATCAAATCTAAAGAGCATATCTACACAAATAGGAACTTGTCATTTTTTATATTTAATATTTTTTAATATTTTTAATTAATTTTATTTTTTTATTCATAAAAAAATCCTCCCATGAGAGAAAATTCTGGATCCCCATTGGTCAACCGGGGAATGTTCCGCGTACTCTCGTGCAAGACTATGGGGTGGAACTCTCGTGTAAGACCATGGGATTTGCCGATGAGTGTGGAGGTCAAGAATTGTGGGTGGTGGACTTTGTGGGTTCCAGGTTGGGTTAAGTATTTCCAAGTTGGAACGAGAGGAAGGGGGGGGCGGGTGGCGGGGGGGGATGAATCCCAACACTACTTATTCAACAAATTTGACAGAATGAGGGAAATGGTGGGGTTATGGGGGATGAATCCCAACACTACTTACTCAACAAATTTGACAGAATGAGGGAAATGGTGCGGTGGATGGGTCCCACTCTTATCTTCTTCATTCACGCTGGGAAGTTGCCAAGAATTTTCTTGGCCTTCTTTTTATGATGCAATGCGGCATCGGCGTTCAACAAATCACTCAAATTTTTCTTGTAGCCTTGCATACATAGAGGACACTTCTTCCAATGGTGGACTTCCTCGGAACCTCTTCCTCTTTTTCTTCTTTCCCCTCATCTTCTATTTTCCGGTGGGCTTATGATGCATTCTTAAGTTTTAGAGGAGAAAATAATCGCAAAGCTTTTACTGCCCATCCATACGCAGCTTTACGTCGAAACGATATCAACACCTTCATGGACGACAAGCAAAGAAGCAGAAAAGAAATTTCACCAGCACTTCTTAAAGCCATTGAAGAATCACACATTTCAATAATTATACTCTCTAAAAACTACGCATCATCTTAATGGTGCTTGGACGAGCTGGTGAAGATCCTAGAGTGTAGAAAAACAAGGGGCCAACAAGTTCTACCTTTGTTCTATCATGTAGATCCGTCGGAAGTACGAAATCAAACCAATAGTGTTGAAGAAGCATTCGCTAAAGTTAAAGAAAGGTTTAAGCATGATCAAATGAAGTTGCAGAAGTGGAAGACAGCCCTATCACAAGTGGCCAATTTGTCAGGGAAGCTTTTGGGTAACAAGTATTTCTTCTAAATTCGTTAAACCTGTCATTTACATAAGGTTTAAATGCCCTTTTGGTCCCTAGATTTTAACAATTTTATGTTTTTCTACCTAAGTTCCATTGTGTATCATAGTTGATAACTCTCTTAATTGGTAAATACGAATATGGTACCTTCATCAATCTTCCAACAATGAAACTAACGGAAGTACAAATGACTGCAATCAGAGGTTGCCATGTGTCCATATGTCTCATTAAAAAATTAATGAAATTATAAAATTATAAAACTAAAAACCTCAAAATTATAAAAACATTATTAAAAAATAAAAAAATAAAATCATTAAAAATAAGAGAAGAAGAGCAGGGGCACACCACACACGAGGTAACCAGTGCCCATTTCCTCAAAATTCCATCTGCTCGTAAACAAAACAAGTGCACCATGGATCACTCTTCGTTGCTTCTTCAAATCCCTCAACCCTCATGCCCACAAACATAAATGGTATCTTCCAACTCGCCTATGCCTCAAGACAGATATATCACCTTAACTTTACAAACCAAACCCCAAACAATTTTCTCAATCCACAAGAACTCTTCATTTTCACAACAATAGTCACAAAATTTTCGTGCATGGAGACAGACTTCCAATTCTTCGGGGATCTCTGTTGCAATATTAATATTCCAGCAACTCTAACGACATGCAAACTATCAGTGACAAAAGAAGAGATCGAGGAGCTAAGCAGAGGCATCTCAGGGTCGTATGTAAAAGGTCGTGCTGCCAGGCAACGAGATTTGAATTCTCCAACCATTACAAACAACTACCGTTTCTGAATCTACTTCTTCCTTAATTAGCAACTCACAGTGCCAATTCCTCAAAATCCCAAATGTTTGTTCCTCATATTCGAGTTAATTTTGGGTGATTGGGTTTTTTGCGGTTTCAATTGATTTGTGATTTTCTATGGCTGTTATTCTTGGTGGTGGGATATGGCTGGTTTGGGTGAAATGAGAAACATTAATACTTGATAAAGTTAAAATCGGATAGAGGACAAATCTGAAGCCTCTTGAACTCCTGGTCTCACGGTCGTTGATAGTTTGAGAACTAAAACAACCAGATCTAATCGGATCTACAATGAATATGGAAACCAATTTACAGAACCAATCGATCTTCGCCTTTTGGTAGCAAAGCCAAAGATGAAGTACCGAATCCCGATTTGTGTGAGAGAGTAATAGAAGAATCAGTTTTATAGAGTAATACAGAGAGAATCAAGTAACACATACGAACAAAGAACGGAATGGAGCAGAGGGTTGAAGAAGAACGAATAAAGCATTTTAATTTTTTGTTCTAGTTTTCTTTTTTTTTTAAAAAAAAAAAATTTAATTTATGAATAATATCAATAAGCCATGAGACATGTGTCATGCATGTTTTGAAGGGTAGCCACACGTACGTACTTCCATTAGTTTTATCAACAGAAGTACCATCTCCGTGGTTATCCATAAAAGAGGTACCATGTATAATACAAAATAAAACTTATAAAGAAAAAAATAAAGTCATTAAAACCTAATGATCAAAAGAGCATTTAACCCTTTACATTAAGATTATATTTTGAAAATTAGTCATTTTTAACATAGTGTATCTTTACAATTTTTGTATTGGTAGGTCTGAACCAGAATTTATTAATGAAATCATTGACCGGGTGAATTCGATATTAGTAAAAAATACATGCTTCAAAGTTGCACAGACTCCAAAGTCCCGTGTACGATATGTGAAGCCACTTTAAGATATACAAGAAAGTGACAATACATGCATGGTAGGTATCTTTGAAACTGGTGGAATTGATAAGACAATTATCGCCAAAGCCATCTACAACTCGATTGCCTCTCTAACTGAAGGTAGTTGTTTTATCATTAAAGAAACTTCTAGCCAATCCTTTTGCAAAATTCTTGATTGTTCTTATTATGTGGTTTAATAATGGACACCGTGCACAATCTGAGGTTTTGTCCCTTTGAATCAAAATTAAACTATTTATCATTTCATGTCATTATCATGTAGCTAATATTTATGGCTGTCTTCTTAACCCAGAAAACATAAGAAGTGACAGAGGAAATCAACCAATTCATGCATTAGACAGTGAAAAACAAGTCAAAGACTTGATAGACTCGGGTGAGTTCTTGAAAGCATTAAGGAAAATTCCAGCCAAAAGGGTTTGATTCATTTGCAAAACTTTCAATTGTTCTAATTTTGTGGCTTTTAATAATGCACACCGTGCAAAATTTGAGGTTTTGTCCCTTTGAATTAAAATAAAACTATTTATCCTTTCTTGTCATTATCATGTAACTAATATCTATGGTTCTCTTGTAAACTCAGAAAACAGAAGAAGTGATAGGGGAAATCTAGCTCTTCGTGCATTAGACTATAAAATACTTGGAAAAGGAGTTAACCATTTTGTTTTATTCATCAAAAAAGTTGTCAAAGACATGAAAGTTGTCAAAGACATGATGGATTCGGGTGAGTTCCTAGAAGATTATGAAATGGGCACAGATGTGCGCTCTTTTGATTTGGAAAGTATTCTAGCAGCTACAGGTAACTTCTCAGATGCAAGCAAGCTTGGACACGGGGGTTTTGGGCATGTTTATAAGGTGATCATTTCAATAGCATTAATTGGTATTTAATCTTCATGTAAACTAGTTTTTGGTTAGTAATATCTTGAGTATGATGACTTTGGTCGTAGGGCACATTACCAGGAGGTCAAGAGATTGCGATAAAGAGGCTTTCCAAAGTCTCACACCAAGGCATAAAAGCATTTAAAAATGAGGTGACACTGATTGCAATACTTCAACACATAAATATTATTAAGCTTCAGGGATATTGCATAACAAGAAAAGAAAGGATTGTAATCTACGAGTACATGCGGAACAAAAGCTTAGACTCATTTATATTTGGTTGGTTTCTAGTACAAATTCCTAATATCTTGCAATGCTTGATAAACTATATCTTGTTTAAGTAAAAGCTGATTTATTACAATTGCTAAAATTGTTCTCTTGAATGGAAAATGAAAACCTTGCAAGATCAAAACCTAAGCACGTGTTTGGATTGGGAAATGCGCGTCAACATCATTTTGGGAATAGCTCGTGGGCTTCTTTATCTTCACTGTGGCTCTAAATTGAAGATCATCCACAAAGATTTGAAACCCGGCAACATTCTTTTAGACGAGGAGATGAACCCCAAAATATCTGACGTTGGCATGGCAAGGATTATTGCTGAAGGCAAAGAAACCGAGGCAGACGCAACTAGACTAGCTGAAACTCTGTAAGCACAATTTTCAATCCCCTAACTTTGTTTAGACAAAGAATATACCTAGGCCTACCTTATCCACTAATGAAATATGTTGGCATGCAGTGGCTATATGTCTCTGCAAACCATGGAAATCGAGCAGGAAACTTCCAGCGTTTATGGAACTATGTAAGCACAGTTTTCAATCATCTAACTCTGTTTACACAAAGAATATACAAGTGCCTACCTTTATCATAAAATATGTTGGCATGCAGTGGCTATATATGTCCGAAGTACGTGCTACATGGATCATTCTCAACAAAAATTGATGTTTTTAGCTTTAGTGTGGTTCTACTTGAGATTATAAGTGGAAAAAGGAATTATGCGTTTGATGAAGGCAGGACCTGCCTTTATAATTATGTAAGTGTGCCTTATATATTTTGTAGTCATTAATTTCGTTGGTCATTTCATACTTCAGTCCAATTCTATTTTAAAATTGTATCAGGTGATGACATTGTGGGTAGAAAACAAGGTATTGGATTTAATGGACCAAACTCTACGTGAAGTTTGCAAGGCAGATCAGTTTGTAAAATACGTAAATATTGCACTCTTATGCATACAAGACGACCCAAATGACCGCCCCACCATGTCAGATGTTGTTACCATGCTTGACGATGAAGCTGCAGTAGTTCCGACTCCAAAACCACCAGAATTTGTTGGACAGATCGGAGGCCTTGCTAACGAAGCTAGTTTCTCTATTAGACTGGACACATGTATGGATCTAACTAGTAGTTTAGAAGGAAGATGATCAATAATGCAAAGATTCTAGTAGACCAAACATTTGATATCATATGGTAGAGTAGCCAAGCTGCTTGTAGATATCGTGCTACCTGAAAAATCTCAAGTAGTATTTTGGACCGTTGGGTTTAGCATTCCTTGAATGAATCAGACGTTACTTTTTTATGGGCCAATACGTGTGCAACCATTACTTTGTTAAGAAGCACTTTACGCTTTTCCAATTACTGAAAGACACTCAAGATTCTACCCTCAAGCGCGTCAAACATTCCGCAGCTCATGCCAATTTTCTATGGATAGTTTTCATGATCAGTAGGAGTTTTAACTCAAATAAATGATGATTTAATAATTTATTCATATTTACGTCACTAAAGGAAGGCTCAGAACCTCATAGCTAGGGCCTAGGGGCATGGTGGCCATAAACTCTAGAGGAATGCCTTGAGGATAGTGGCTTTGATGTTTGAGCAAGGACTGCAGGTAATGTAGGGCTGAGGCCTTAGCCATGGCCCATGACCTTTTAAATTCAGTGGCGGAGCCACAGTGTGCCTTGGGGGTGCCACGGCACCCCCAAGGATTTTTAATTTTTAATTTTTTTTTTAATTTTTATATTTTTTTTTAAAACCCACGGCATCCTCAAAAAAATTAAAAAAAAAAAAAAAAATTTACAATTTTACCTACCCATTACCCAAGATACAGCAATGAGCAACCCTTCTCCCGCACCCTCATTTAACCTACGGCAACCCTTCTCCAGTTCTCCCACACCAAAAAAAAGAAAAAAAAATTTCTAAGACGCTCTCCCTCAGACTCTCTCTAGTCTCTTTGTTCTCTGTTCTTTCTATCACATCACAGATTCACAGGTAATGCATATATTATGATGCATATATTGTGTGAATTACTAAATTTTTAATGTAGAGAAAATTTTTAAGAAGCCAAAAAATTTTTTGGTGATACCCCCAATATAGAATGGCTGGCTCCGCCACTGCTTTTAATTCACTTCATATTCCAACTTAAAGTGACACATGTGGCCTCATCCACCTAGAGTGTTAGGTCCGTTCCTAAATATCTTTAAACGGGAATGCTAAAATCATATTAAAATATTTGTTGAAATTTCAACATAAATCTGTTTGGTCAAGGTACTATATATGCTTTTTAACTTTGTAAATTCTTTCAAAATAAAGACAAATCTCTATAAACCTTAAAGAATCTCAACATATCAATGATATACCAAATTAAATTACCACTTATCTAAAATTTTTAAGCTTATAGTTAATAAAATATATGTAAATTTAATCACTTAATTATTACTTTATCAGAATAAATAAAAAATACATTTTAGTAGTTGTGATAAAACAATGTTTGAGCCATAAATGATCAAAGTTGGGTACCTAGGTGGAATGGAATACGACAGCTGAATAACGACTCCATGTACATGTGCAAGAGTTCGTGGACCAGGCTACGTTTGGCAAGAGCCATTCATTAAGGCATCTTTTCCCACTCGGAAACCCTACACTATGATTAATCTAAGGGTGGCCGCAGGATGTTGATAAAACATTTGAATAGTCGCTATTACTTATTGTACACCACAAAAATTGCTTTCAACTCAATCTTTCCCTACTACCACCGTTTCTCTTTCTCCCACTCTGTGATTTTAGAAACACTAGCCCAGCTGGACCCCTCGCCGCTTACCACCGCTGCAAGCCTGCAAGTAATGCAAGGCCAAGCTCCTCCGAGGCGTACTGTCCCTGAACTGCTTCTTCTGCATGTATTGTGGGCGCCACCAGAGGCGGGACCCACCTCCCGAGTGCTTGGACCTTGACGGTTCGGTGAGTGAAAGATGATTTCTGGTTTGATTCGGTGGTTTCTGTTTGGTTCCCGAGAAAGTTGAAAGATAAAAAATTAAGAATAAAAAAATGTGGGCGTTCTGAAGATTAGGAAGGCTAAGAATTGGACTTTGAGGAAGTCATATATTGAAGGCGTTTTGTCTGCGGCTTTGTTCGGGACCAGTACTCATGACTAGGTATTAGCAAAAACTGCATCTCCATCTGCACTATATAATTATCACTTTTAGGTAATTATATCGGCATAATTGATTATTAACTGTTATCCATGTGGTTATTGTGGTTATCGACCGCTATTTGCGTAATAATGAGTCTTTTAGGCCTATTTAGGACTTTTAGGCCTTCTTTGGGTCTCATAATGATTTTGAAAATATTTTGGGCCTTGTGTTAGTGATTTGGGCCTGCTTTTAGTGTTTTTTTTTTTTTCTTCTAAGTCCTAGTGTTTTAGAGGAAATCCAACTTAAAAATAATAAAGAAAATACAAATAGCCCATGATCGATCCAGAAAATAGAAACATACAAATTACAAAAACAAAAGTAATGTACTAATGTAGAAATATATGATGGGAGTTATAAAATAGAAAAAGAATAATAGAGAGAAAAGAGAGAGTGTGCTGAAGCGGAGATGAATGTGTAGACTACATCTTGTATATATATTGAATTGTAATATAATAATATAATATAAAATTTTATTTATAGAGAGAAAATGATAAATTAAAAAAATCCTTATACTAAATCAGGTAGAAAATAAGCCTAGAGAAAGAAAGAACATAAGCCTAAAAAATAATATAAAATATTTTTAACAAGTAAAATAATAAAAATGTAAATTGTAATATATTGAGAAGCCAGGTTGAAAATTGACAATTCAAATGAACACCTCTCACATCTATGATTACAATTCCAACACAAAAATACAACACCTCTCACATCGATCTATGGTTTACACCACACAGCTAGCCTACAGATCGATTACATTAACAAGTAATAACACTATACACTCCGTGAGCCTTTTGATTTTCTTCATTTATCACTTCAGTATTCAGCGTAGCAGGCAGCTGGTGTAGAGGTAGAAAATAAAGATTTTATTGAAGAAGAAGATTAGAAGATTAGAAGAAAAAGCTACATATGCAACGTGAAGCCTCCGTTGAGGTAGAGAAACAGATACAGTAGTAGAGTGGTAGGTGGAAAAAAGTTATGCAACCTGTCAATCGTACTTCTAAAAATAATTATAGGCTATGTATGGACCCATATAGCCCCCTAAGATTCATCTCTTTTGGTATAGAAGGGGAATATTTTGCAATGAGATGATAAGCATCCTCTGGTTGAAATGATAGAAAATTTCAATTAAATCAGTTACATGCTCTGCATCCTTTATTCGTAATGGTAAGCCAAAGAAGAAAAATCAACTGTATATTGTCTGGAAGTTGCTCCATCTTTTCCTTGTACATACTCTTGTTGCGTTCTTGTCTTGTGGATTGCTATGCTACAGATACTTTGAAGTATGGCGAGCGGATTACTTACGATGGAGGAGGAATAACCTTTGTCTCCAGTGGAGGAAGGTTTAAACTGGGATTCTTCAATGCTACGGGAAGCGAATTTAGCGAAAGCCCCAAAAGGTATGTTGGGATATGGTATAACGAATGGGATCAACAAACAGTTGTATGGGTTGCCAACAGAGACAACCCAGTAACTGACCCTTCTACAGGAGTTTCTTTTGGAATTGCAGAAAATGGCAACCTTGAGGTATGGAATACTACCGGATACGTTTATTGGAGTACAGAATGTGTTGAGAATTCGTCGTCTACAAATCGTACTGTGAAGCTCATGGATTCTGGAAACCTTGTCTTAAGGGATGAACAGTTGGCGAAGAGTCTTTGGGAGAGCTTCCAAAATCCAACGGATACATTTCTTCCAGGTATGAAGATGGATAAACACCTCGAGTTGATTTCATGGACAGGTGATGGTGACCCGGGAAAAGGGAATTTCACGTTTAAGCAAGATCAAGAAGGAGAGGGCCACTACGTCATCACAAAAAAGCCATTGGATTATTGGAGAAGTTGGATGTCAGGCAACTTCTTGAGCTCAGATGAAATGCCCTATGACTACTTGTTGTCAAATTTCAGCAATACCAAGTTCCCACCTTTGCCAAATTCCCCAAAACAACCTCGGCTGGATAATTACGAAAGGATGAATTATACGAATGATAGTTACGCAAGGTTAGTGATGAATTATACGGGGGAAATACAGTATCTGAAGTGGGATGTGGACGTGAGAAATTGGTCTTTGATATGGAGAAAGCCGGAAGACCAATGTGGCGTTTACCATGCTTGTGGGGAATTCGGCATCTGCAATATTAACAATAGGTTGATCTGCAAATGTTTGCCTGGGTTCCAGCCTGCAAATCCCAAGAATTGGGATTCTGGAGATTTTTTGGAAGGGTGCCGCAGAAATTCGACATCATCTGACAACAGCGACATGTTCTTGAACTTAAAGATGATGAAAGTGGGCAAGCCAGACTCTTATTTCCACGAAATAAATGAAACAAAATGCAGAAAGCAGTGCCTTGCCAAGAGCTTGTGCCAGGCTTATTCATATGAGGTAGCTCAAAACAGCACGAAACGAACTCCTGGGATCGACAACTGCAGAATTTGGACTTCGGCACTAAGTAATCTTCAAGAGGAGTACACAAACCGTGCCTGTAACCTCTCTGTCCGCTTGCCAAAATCTATTATAGGTACACCTTTTACACATTGGAATATGCTGGGATTAATTGCATCCACACATTCTGTTGGAGATAAAGTTGTTATTGAGTTTTTATCAATAGTACATTAATATACATAGTTGAACACTATTTTAACTACCCCAAAAGCATAAGCTAGTGAGCTATGATCCTATATTAACTAATATTTTTCTTTATACCTTTTCAATGTGAGACTCAACTCTCACAAGCGCATTCATAATAGATACTGATATGACTAATTTAGTGAAGGTATATAAGCTCATCTTTTAGTGTGTAATTACTATTCCAAATTTTATACCTTTTGTAGAATCAACAGTTAGGAATTGTGAGCCTTGTGGCTCAAACTTGATCCCCTATCCGCTAAGCACTGGAATAAATTGCGGTGACCCCATCTACTTTAGTTTCTACTGCAACACCTCCTCGGGCCAGGTTAGCTTCAAATTACCCAGTGGCACCTATCGAGTCACCAAAATCGATCCAAGTGCACAGACATTTGTCATCCAAGTCAAATATGCAGGATATGATATAAATTCAAGAGGAACTCAACTGCTCAATGTGTCATTGCCGTTCAAGAGGAATTATAGTTCTGAAGTTAAAGATGAAATAGAGATTAGTTGGGACCCCCCGCAGCAGCCAAGCTGTAATTCGTCCAGAGATTGCAAGGATTGGCCAAATTCAACTTGCAATATAATAGATGGAAAGAATAGGTGTGTTTATGAGCAAGATTTCTTCTGGGATGGCTCAAATTTAAATTGTACTACTAAAGGTAAGGATGCTAGTCATATATATTTATCAAGATATAATCTGGCTAATTAATTAAGATTTCTTTGTTATTGAAAAGTTTTCATTTACTCTATGTATAATCCACCTCTAATTTTACGTAGAAATTAGGTGTTTATTTCCTAGAATTTTCAAAATCATCTTTTTAGCAATATCATGATCACCTTGACCAAAAAATTGATATTATAATTGCAAAAATAATTCTGAACAATATGTCAATTAAATTTTATTTATTATTAATATAGTGATTGGAGCTTGTTCAATTTTACTAATATAATGGGTGTCCTGTCTCTTTCTTGTTGAAGGTAATACTCCTCAGGGGTTTAAAAAGCCTTCAAAAAGAAAGAAGCGGTTGCTTCTGTGTGAAATGGTACCTTTGATTATAGGCGTGTTTGCCCTCACATGTTCCATTACTTTTGTATATGTATGGAGAAGAAAGAAGGCCAAGGAAGAAGGTATAGGCCTCGCTTTTCATAATGCATACTGTGCAGCGTGCATCGTACGTTTGAGGTTTTGCTCCTTTGAATGAAAATAAAATTATTTATCCTTTCATATATGGTTGTCTTCTTAACTCAGAAAGTAGAAAAAGTAGCAGAAGAAATCGAGTATTACGTGCATTAGACACTGAAAAACATGTTAAAGACTTGATGGACTCGGGTGAGTTCAGAGAAGAAGACGAGAAAGGCATAGATGTACCATTTTTTGATTTGGAATCCATTCAAGTTGCTACAAATAACTTCTCAGATGCAAAGAAGCTTGGAAAGGGGGGCTATGGGTCTGTTCACAAGGTGATTTTAACAGCATTAATTTCCATTTAATCTTCATGTAAACTAGTTTTTGGTTAGTGGTAATATTGTGAGTATGGTGACTTTGATCCCAGGCCACATTTCCAGGAGGTCAAGAGATTGCTGTAAAGAGGCTCTCAAGTGTCTCAAGGCAAGGCTTACAGGAATTTAAAAACGAGGTGGTGTTGATTGCAAAACTTCAACACAGGAATCTTGTTAGGCTTCGAGGATATTGCATAAATAGAGATGAAAAGATTTTACTCTTACGAGTACATGCCGAACAAAAGCTTAGACTCATTTATATTTGGTTGGTTTCTAAACCAAATTCCTAATATATTGCAATGCTTGATAAATTTATCTTGTTTGAGTAAAAGCTGATTCATTACTATTGTTATAATTGTTCTCTTGAATGACAAATGGATACTTTGCAAGATCAAAAGCTAAGCATGTCTTTGGACTGGGAGATGCGCTTCAAAATCATTTTGGGAATTGCTCGTGGGCTTGTTTATCTTCATCATGACTCCAGATTGAGGATCATTCATAGAGATTTGAAAACTAGCAACATTCTTCTAGATAACGAGATGAACCCCAAAATATCTGATTTTGGCTTGGCAAAGATGGTTGAAGGTAAACAAACCGGGGCAAACACAACTAGAGTAGTTGGAACTCAGTAAGTTTGCGTTAGACTATAGACAAGTTTCAATTCCCCAACTTTGTTTACACAAAGAATATATGAGTGCTATATGTCTTTACTGATGAAATATATATGTTGGTAAGCAGTGGCTATATATCTCCGGAATACGCACAACATGGAATTTTTTCAATCAAATCCGATGTTTTTAGCTTTGATGTAGTTCTACTTGAAATTATAAGTGGAAAAAAGAATACAGGATTTTATGAGTCAGAACTAGCCCCAAGCCTTTTAGGTTATGTAAGTTTGTTTAATTTTCTGTTGTCATTAATATCTTTAGTCATTTTATACTCCCATAAAAATTCTGATTTTAAAATTGTCTCAGACATGGAGATTGTGGGTAGAAAACAAGGTGTTGGATTTAATGGACCATACTCTACGTGAAGTTTGCAATGCAGACCAGTTCGTGAAGTGCGTAAATATTGGACTTTTATGCGTACAAAATGACGCAAATGACCGCCCCACCATGTTAAATGTTGTTGCAATGCTTGACAGTGAAATTGGAACAATTTCAACTCCAAAACGGCCAGCTTTTGTTCCTGGGACCGACCATTCCGGCGCAGCTAATTCTGTTAGACTGGAAACAAATACAGAATTAACTATTAGTCTTGAAGGAAGATGATTGATAAGGCATGGTACAAATGCAAGATCTTGGGAGCTGTCCTTTACTAGACTTGCAAAGGTTTTAGTGGACAAAATATTAGTTTCTATATATAAGAAGGTTGTATTAGTTCTTCATCTAAATGTAACTTTTCTCCCAATACCCATTCCTTTACTTGAAACCTATATTTATGGTAACGGTATTTGGTAATGATTGTAATTTCTTTTGCTATTGTGCATTAGTCATTGTAAAGTAACAAATACTTCCAACTACTTTGGTCACTCTTCTTTTTCGAGTTCAAGTTTGCTTATAATCTCGTCTAATTCAAGCGTAATAATTTTTTATTTTTTCTTTTTTCTTTTTCCTTCTTTTTGTTTTTTTCTGGCCGAGGGTTTGAGCAGTGTTATTTACAAGCAAGAATTAAGTTAGGTAAAGTTGAGCCGGAGTTGGCTGCCTAGCTAGTTTTTGACTAAATCAAGTTCCTCAATCCTCAATGAGATCCTAAAGCCTAAATTTACTCTTCCGCCGTCTATTATTCCAGTGTAATATTTTGATGCCAATCAATAGTTGCTTGTTTGATTCCTTTCGCTTGAGTCTCATGTTTAGTTAGCAAGACTTGGGCAAGATTGTAACTTCATTAGATGTAGATCGGTAGCTGTACGGAGGCAGGAGGCCTTAAAGTAAATATATCACCGCCGATCGCGAACAGAATTTAACTTTGTAAATTCTTTCAAAATAAAGACAAATCTCTATAAACCTTAAACAATCTCAAGATATAGGAATAGGTAAATTTAATTTCAAATTTAAAGTAAATTTGATTTAACTTGTCTAAAAAGCTTAAGTTTATAGGAATAAATAAATTTAATTATTTAATGATTACTTTATAAAAAATACAAAAAGTATATTTCAATAAAGCGATGTTTGAGCCATGAATGATCAAAGTCTGTGTACCCTAGGTGTAATGGAATAGGGCAGCTGAATAACGACTCCATGTTCATGCGCAAGAGTGCGTGGACCCAGGTTCAGTTTAGCAAGAGCCATTCATTATTCATCAAAAAAATTCAATTCCTAATATTCTTACTTTTAAATCATATCAATTATTTACTATTCAAATAAAAAAATTAGTACAAAACAAACTTTTTTTTCTTTTTTCATACAAAATATTCTTACTATTTTCTCACATCAATTAATTTATGCAACAGAAAAAGCCAAATATATATATATATATATATATATATATATATATATATATATATATATATATCAAAGCTCTTCCCAAACAGAGCCCAAATCACAGGTTACTTTTTGCCTTTTTATAAGTAGTATACAAAGGCATCAAAGCTATTGTATCACATGTTCATATATAGCTGGTCGTATGGGGAAGGGAGGGTGTGAAACCAATAAGGACAAAGGCATCTTTTCCCACTCGGAAACCCTACACCATGACTCTTGAGGGTGACCGCAAGAAATTGATAAAACATTTGAATAGTCGCTATTACTTATTGTACACCACAAAAATTGCTGTCAACTCAATCTTTCCCTACAACCAACGTAGCCTAGCTTGACCCCTCGCCACTTACCTCCGCTGCAAGTAATGCAGCGACGCCAAGCTCCTCCAAGGTGTACTGTCCCTGAACCGCTTCTTCTGCATGTGGGCGGCACCAGAGGCGGGACCCACCTCCCGAGTGCTTGGACCTTGACCGTTCGGTGAGTGAAAGATGATTTTTGGTTTGATTGGTGGTTCCTGTTTGGCATTATATAATTATCACTTTTAGGTAATTGAAAATTGATAACCAACCGTTATCCAAGTAGTTATTGTGGTTATCAACCACTATTTGCATATAATGAGCCTTTTAGGCCTATTTAAGACTTTTAGACCTTCTTTGGGTCTCACAATGATTCCGAAAATGCTTTGGGGCTTTCTTTTTTATTTTTTTGTAGCTCTAGTGTTTTAGGTGAAATCCATATCTTAATTTCACATTCCAACTTAAAAATAATAAAGAAAATACAAATCCCCATGATCCAGAAAATAGAAACAAACAAATTACAAAGTGTCGTTAGTGAATTTATATATATATATATATATATATATATATATATATATAAAAAAGGGTATCCAGATGCGGTTATTAACTGTAGTTGCATACCTTAAGATCACTATCTTGTTCTTAAGGGGCTCAATTAACTAGGGACCATATCTCATGAAATTGAGGTCACTAGTTCGAATCCCTCTTCCCCTCTTGTGCTGACATATCAAAAAAAGAAAAAAAAAAAAAAAAAAATCACCATCCAGATCCATATATACAATTAGTAATTTTTGCTAACTGCATATGTATATGATCAAGGCTTGGCCTCCCACAAATCGGCGCGAAGAAATTGGACATTCAATAGTTGGCTCGGTTAGATTGTAATCCTCCTGTTGAGCCATTTTTGGTTTTTGCATAGAGCTAAGTCCATGGAGAAGAGAGAGGGAACGAAATGGTGTTTTTCAAAAAATATAAAAAATATATTGAGAAAAAAAAAAAAAAAACCCGTTTCTTAAAGAAAGAGTAATAAGTAAGAGTAAGAATTTGTTTTTTTAGTGAGATTCATCATTGATCCAACTTATGCGGAGGCTTATGCAGCTTGGAAGGCTGCAGTCCTTTGTAGAGGTCTAGCTCTTTGCAATGTTATCCTCGAAGATGATGCTTTGAAGATCATACATGCACTACCACTACAAAAAAAACTACCATTTTCTGACATGGCGAACCATACATGATTTTTTACACGTCAAAATTTTTTTACGTGGTATTTTTTGCCATGTCAGTAAATATTTTTTCTGACATAGCAAAAAATATCACGTCAGAAATTTCTGATGTGGTAAAATAGCACGTCAGAATTTTCTGATGTTATTTTTAGCACTTTAGAAAATTCTGACGTGCCAAAATAGCACGTTAGAATTTTTTGACGTGTTAAATATTGACATGTCAGTAAAAAAATAGCGGGATTTTCAACTTTTTTCCCTCTTCTTATTATTTATTCTTTCCCTCTTCATTTGTTTCCCGACCTCTCTCTCTCCTCTCTCAATCTCCTCTCTCTCTGCATCGCACTCCTCTAGAGGAAGAAGAAAAAGAAAAGGTGAAGAGAAAAAGAAGAGAAGCAGCAGATCGAAGAAAAGCAGAAGAAGAAGAAGAAGAAGAAGAAGAAGAAGAAAAAGAAAAGGAGAAGAGAAGAAGAAGAGAAGCCGAAGAAAAAAAAAAAAAAAAAAGGAGAAGAGAAGAAGAAGAAGAAGAGAAGATAAGAAGATTTTTTGGGTTTTTGAAAATTTGTAGGGTTCGACGTTTGGGTTTTTGAAAATGGAGCAAAGAAGAGAGAGAGAGTGAGAAAATGGAGAAAAGGGAGAGCTGGAGAAAAGAAGCAAAGAAATTACAAAAAAAAAAAAAATTAATAAATTTTTTAATTGAAAAAAATAATTCCAAAAATTTTTTTTTTAAAAAATTTTATTTTTAATTAATTTTTAAAATTTCTTGACGTGCCAATTTTGACACGTATTAACACGTCAGAAAATTCTAACGTGTTAAACAGTAGCACGTCAGAAAAAAAAAATTAAAAAAAAATAAAATTACTGACTCCTATGTACCTGACATTCAACACATGTCAGCAATGCCACGTCAAAAAAGTTTTCTAACGTGTCAGACACCCTGACACGTCAAAAAACTCCAGTAAGGAAAGAATTGTTTTTTTGTAGTGTACGTAAGGAAGAGCAATCACAAAGCAGTATGAAAATTTGATGGATGATTCGAAATTAATCATAAATAGTCTTAAATCCTGGCAAGTGCTACAAAGTAGGAGAAAAACAAATATGACAGCCCATCTTTTCGCAAAGACTACTGTCCAACAAGATGTGGAGAACATTTGATTAGACGAATATCCTATTTTTCTTTTTTATTTTTATTTTTTTTTTTTTGAAGAATAAGAGTCGTATGCTTTTATTGATTCTCAAAAAAGCAAAATCAAAGAGAGGGAATTGATTCCTCTCGCCTTACAATACCACAAATACATGGTGGGATGGATGTCCACCTGACTGTATCTATGACATGGATCTTAGCTCTTACAGCTAATTCGTGGGCAGCCGTATTCGCCTCTCTCCGGGTGTGGGTGAAAATCGCCTGGTCCAAACTTTGGAGACGTTCCTTTATGGCTTCGGTTAAGTGCCCATGCATACTTTCGCAGGGTGTCTCTGATCTTACTTCTTTAACAACCTGCAATGCATCACCTTCAAACCATGCCTTCGAGTAGCCTTGTTCAATGCAAAACTGAATTGCATGGAGTGCAGCATAAGTTTCTGCTCCCACTGGGCTAATATCAGTGCGCAGTTGTTTACTGAGTGCAGCCAGGAAAGATCCCTTCTCATCTCTAGCTATGATTCCCAAACCAATTATTTTTTCCTTAGCATCCACTGCCGCATCCCAGTTGAATTTAACCATTCCACACGGTGGTGGCTGCCAAAGAGTTCGTTCCTCCTCCTCTGTCACTTCGTGCCTTCTCTGTCGTTCGTTTATTTTCTGAAAATCAGACAGGGCTTTCACAGAGTCTTGCAAAATCTGGGTTGGGTGTGTAAAATTGCCACCATGTATGAAGTCATTTCGACGCAACCAAAGACGCCGGGCCACTACCGCGAAAAGCTCCAGCTCCTCCTGATCACAACGAGATGCCACCTCTTTGAATATCTGCCTGAAATCACCACCCCCAGTTGAGCACTTTTGCAATTTTATTTTACTTCCTCCCCAGACGTCACTGGCTGCAGGGCAATCCCAACTAAAGTGGGCTACTGTCTCTTCCTCCCTCAAACAGATTGGGCATATATTGTCCTCACAGATTCCACGACGAAACAGATTGGATCTTGTTGGGAGCAAATTATGGCTCGCCCTCCACAAGAACATTTTCGCTGTGTTAGGTATATTCAGGCTCCAATATATCTTCCAGTCCTCGGAAACACCCTTCTGTTCTGAGCATCCAGGTTTTCGCAACTCTCTCATTTCCATACCAAGGTGATAGGCACTCCTTACCGTAAACGCTCCATTCTTTGTGCATCTCCATACTATTCTATCTTCTGGAAGGAGAGGACTGAGAGGTATTCTCCTAATTGCTTCAGCTTCTGCCGGCAAAAACAATGAGGAAATCAGGGATCCATTCCACTTGCAGTTCTCCGTGTCTATTAGATTGCTTACTGTCATATTCTCCATAGTAACTGGTCGTGGTGTTTGGACAGTGAAAGAGTTGGGGATAGGAATCCATTTCTCCCCCCATATTTTAACTTTATTACCATTCCCAATCCTCCATATAGCTCCATATTGAATTAAGTCCTTTGAGGCCAAAATACTTCTCCAAGCCAAAGATGGTCTGGTTCCCAATTCGGCTTCCAATATTGATCTATTAGAAAAATATTTGGCCTTCATAATCACAGCCACCAAGGACTGCGGGTGTTGAATCATTCTCCAAAATTGTTTAGCCAATAGAGCCTTGTTGAACATAATAAGGTCTCTAAAACCCAAGCCTCCTTTATCTTTTGAAATGCCCATTTTTTCCCAACTCATCCAATGAATCTTGGAAGAGTTTTCTTTGTGGCCCCACCAAAAGCGTTGCATAAGCGTATTTAGCTCCTTACATAATGAACTAGGGAGTAAAAATACGCTCATGCAATACGTCGGTATTGCTTGAACTACCGCCTTAATCAAAATCTCTTTCCCGGCTTGAGAGAGAAATTTAACCTTCCAATCATTCAAGCGTCTCCATACTCTATCTTTTATGCTCTTGAAAGCCTTGTATCTTGATCTCCCCACCATGGTTGGAAGCCCCAAGTATTTCTCGTAGCATTGGGTTGCATTTAAACCCGATAACCTTGTAATTTCAGCCCTCTTCTCCGGACTAGTATTACGTGAAAAAAAGATCGATGTCTTGTCTTTATTTAATTTTTGCCCCGAAGCTCTTTCATACTCTTCCAACAGTTTGATCAGTCTTCGCCACTCCACCGAATTTGCTTTACAAAACAAAAGACTATCATCTGCGAAGAAAAATATCCTATTTTTCTTCATAACACTGTCATGTTTAAGAGTTGTATGATTTGGTGTTTTGTTAATGAAAGCATGAGATTTCACTTTAAAAAAAAAAAAAATGTAATGTAGACATATATGACGGGAGTTATAAAATAGAAAAGAATAATAAAAAAAAGAGAGAGGGGGAGCGGAGTGCAATGTATAGGTTACATTTTGTATATATATTGAATTGTAATATAATAATATTATATAAATTTTTATTTATAGAGAGACAATGACAAAAAAAATATAATCCTAGAGAAAATAAGCCTAGAGAAAGAAAGAACATAAGCCTAAAAAATAATATAAAATATTTTTAACAAGTACAATAATAAAAGTCAATTGAGAAGCCAAGTCGCCCACGCCTAGTCAAGACGGATTCAAAAATTGACACTTCAAATGAACAATTCCAACACAAAAATACAACACCTCTCACATCTATGATTTACACCACACTGTCTACAGAGCGATTACGTTAACAAGTAATAACAGTACTATACACTCCGTGAGCCTTGTGATTTTCTTCATTTATCACTTGAATATTCAGCGTAGCAGGCAGCCGGCGTAGAGGTAGAAAAAGAATATTTTATTGAAGAAGAAGAAGAAGATTAGAAGAAAACGCTATGCAATGTGAAGCCTCGGCAGAGGTAGAGATAACAGATACAGAGGTAGAGTGGTGGGTGGAAAAAAGTTATGCAACGCTTCAATCGTCAGTTTAATCTTAGTTTCAGATTGGATTGTCAGTCCAAATTTGAAGGCAATTCAATTTTGTAAGGTACTGGGGCTAAATTTTAGGGGTTTCTTGTTTTTTTGAGAATTTTTTTTTCTAAACATGTTGTAGGGGCGGGCGCTCTTCCCCGCTCCCGCTATCTCTGCCGCTGAAGCTTCTTGTTTAAAAAGCATGCAAGAACATCGTGGCATTTTTATAGCAGGAAATCGTGAGGGGTATAGAACCAGAATCTTTTGCAATGAGATGATAAGCATCCTCAGTATGGTTGAAATGATAGAAAATTTCAATTAAATTAGTTACCTGCTCTGCATGCTTTATTCGCAATGGTAAGCCATCGAAGAAAAATCAACTGTGTATTGTCTGCAAGTTGCTCCATCTTGTTCTTGTACATACTCTTGTTGTGTTCCTGTCGTGTGGATTATTGCTATGCCACAGATACTCTGAAGCAGGGCGAGTGGGTTAGTGACAATGGAACAGCCCTTGTCTCCAGTGGAGGAACGTTTGAAATGGTATTCTTTCCCTCTAACCACAAAAGGTTCCTTGGGATAAGGTACGAACGCGATCGAGAAACATATGTATGGGTTGCCAACAGAGACAAACCGATAACTAACGGTTCCATTGAAGTTTCTTTTGGAATTGCAAAAGATGGCAACCTTCAGGTATGGGATATTGCTGGAAAGGTTTATTGGAGTGCAAAAGGTGTTGAGAATTCTTCGTCTACAAATCGAACTGTGAAGCTCATGGATTCTGGAAATCTTGTCTTAACGGATACTCAGTTGGCGACGAGTCTTTGGGAGAGCTTCAAAAATCCAACGGATACATTTCTTCCAGGTATGAAGACGGATGAAAAGCTGAGGTTGATTTCATGGACAGGTGATGGTGACCCGGGAAGTGGTGTTAGGAAATTAATCCTATTTCCCAAGACCCGTGAGATGTGAAAAATAAGAAGAATGCGGAATAACAAAGATAAGCAATCACACACGACACAAAGATTTAAGTGGTTCGGCTTAACAAGCCTACATCCACTGGCGGAGACGACCCGGAGAAAATTCACTATCAAAAGATGGAGTACAAAAATAGTAAAGAGAAAATCACTCAGATCCCAAAGCCCCAATACACCCAAATCTCACTATCACACAAGAAAGATTATTCCTAAAAAAAAATACAAAAGACAGATGTACAAACTCTTCTTCTGCTGGAACAGATGGCGGCTGATCTCTATTTTCTTCTCTCACTCTGCAGCACCCTTTTTTCTTCTAATCACTTGTTTTTGGCTCCTCCAAAAACCACCAAGAAGAAAACACCCTTGCTGCCCTTGTACCTCCTTCTCTCAAATTCTCTCCTTTTTCTCCTCCCTTTGGTGCTTCACGTTTTTGGCACTCACACACAAATTCACCTTGTGCTTTGTTCCTTATATAGAAGCTTAACTCTCCTTTTACATGTTGGTCTAGGACTCCTACTATAAATCAAACAAGGAGTCCAATTACACATAGGAGAAGGACTCCAAATCAAACTTGGACAAAAGTCTCCTAAACCCAAAAGGAGTAGAGAACTAGTGGGGCCCACGTGTTATGGGTGACAAGTCACACCTAACAATCTCCACCTTGACTTGAATCCCATCAAGTCTACCAAAACGTGTCTCGTCTGATTGTCTCCGCCTCAGCCCCTAAGGGCAATCACACTCCACAAGTGTCACTCAAGTCCAAGTGCCTTTTGAACTTGAGCATAGGACTTGGTTTAGACATAACACCATGCCTCCCTATCTGTCTCGTCGACCATACAGCTTTATCCGATGACTCTTTCTTCCTGTAGACCCATCTGCACCCTTTAGCCTTCTTTCCCTTGGGTAATTCTGCCGATTCCCAAGCTTTACCTCTCCGTAGTGACTCCACCTCTTTCAGCATACCATCCTGAACAGACGATGAATCTCCACTACTAGCTGTCAGAGCAAAAGAAACCATATCTTCAAAGCCATACCTCTTTGTTGCTTTTCGATCACGTTTCTCTTCGCCTCTTGCTAAAGAATAAGACTCTTCCTTGTGCTGTAAGTTTCTTGAAGATTTTCTGTCATCACATTCATCCGTGAGTGAACACTGTTTATCAAGCTCCACCTCCACGAATTGTTTCTCTTTCTGCATTGTACTTTCAGAAAGTTCATCTAAGTTAACAAACTCAGACTTCTTCGATTCATGCTCTGTAACTTTAGGTTCTGCACTTGACTCATCCTTGTACATAGCACACTCATTAAAAGTCACATTCCGACTTCTAATGATCTTCCGATTTTGATCATCCCAAAATCGATAATCGAAGGCCTCATCTCCATATCCAATGAAGAAACACTTACTAGATTTACTATCTAGTTTACTCATAGCATCAGACTCAACATGGACATACGAAGCACAACCAAAAACTTTCAGATGTGAAAGATTTACCTCTTTTCCACTCCAGACTTCTTCCGGTAGTCTATGGCTCAGGGGAACGGAAGACCCCCTATTTATCAGGTATGCAGTAGTGCTCACTGCATCAGCCCAGAAAGTCTTTGGTAACCCAGCATGCAACCTCATACTCCTAGCACGCTCATTGAGAGTCTTGTTCATGCGCTCAGCCACGCCATTCCGCTGCGGCATTCTCGGGATAGTTTTCTCCATTCTAATCCCATTCACTGTGCAAAACTGTTTAAACCCCTTGTCTTCGTATTCTCCTCCATTGTCTGATCTCAAACGCTTGAGCTTCAAGCCCGTTTCAGTCTCAACCATGGCCTTCCATTTCTTAAAAGTCTCAAATACATCAGATTTACTTTTCAAGAAATAAACCCATACCTTCCTGCTTGAGTCATCAATAAATGTGATGTAATACCATGAGCCTCCAAGAGATGCCACTGGTGCGGGACCCCACAAATCCGTGTGTACCAACTCCAGCTTTCCAAGCTTAGGTGCTTTGCCAACTTCCACGAAACTCACCTTCTTCTGCTTCCCTATGATGCAGCCTTCACACAAATCAGACTCAACTGACTTTAACCCTGGTAGTTTCCCTTTTGACATAAGTACCTTCATCTCTTTCCCGCTCATGTGCCCAAGCCTTAGGTGCCATAGTTTTGAGTCAACAGTCGTATCTACAACAGCATCTGTATCCTTGCTGTTCGTGGTCATATAGAGAGTATTTGTTTTATGACCAGTAGCCAAAATCATGGCTCACTTGCTAACCTTCCACTTTCCACCGTGGAAATGAATTGAATGCCCTTCTTCATCAAGCTGTCCTACTGAAATCAGATTCTTCTTCAGCTCCGGAACATGCCTGACCTTCTGTAGCTTCCATACCGAGTCACTGTGAACTCTAATACGAACATCGCCTAGGCCCACAACATCCAGTGCCGTTCCGTCAGCCAAATACACCTTCCCGAAATCTCCACCAACATAGTTCTCGAGAATTTCACGGATCGCTGTCGTATGAAAAGATACTCCTGAGTCTAAGACCCAAGAATCAAGGGGACTATCAACAGATAGAAGTAAGGCATCATATACTTCTTCTGTCACTTCATTTGCATAATCACTCCCAGTCTCCTTCCGCAGTTCCCTGCAATTCTTCTTGTAGTGGCCAGTCTTGCCACAATTCCAACACTCAGGTTGTTGTCCGAATCTGGATTTGCTTCTCCCTTTTCTGAAATTTGAGCTGCCTTGACCAGAGTTTCTATCTTGTCCTCTGCCCCGAGTCTCGAGGTTTAAAGCAGCACTAGAACAAGAGGCTTCACCCGCATCTTTTCTGTGAACCTCTTCACTGAGAATCAAATCCCTGACGTCTTCATAGCTCAGTTTACTCTTTCCTACAGAGTTACTCACAGCCATCCTCACTGCTTCCCAGCTATTGGGCAAAGATGCCAAGACGATCAACGCGCGAACCTCATCATCAAAATTAATTTCCACCGAGGATAATTGATTTGTGATGGTGTTGAACTCATTGAGATGATGTGCCACCGAAGCCCCTTCCGCCATCTTTAGGTTGAACAATTTCTTCATCAGATGCACCTTGTTGTTAGCCGACGGCTTCTCATACATGCTTGACAAAGCCGCCATTAGACCTGCTGCTGTCTTCTCCTTTACAACGTTGTGTGCAACTGATTTTGACAGTGATAACCTGATAACTGCTAGGGCTTTGCGATCAAGCAGAGCCCACTCGCTATCATCCATGTCGTCGGGTTGTTCTTCCAAAAGAGGTTGATGAAGATCCTTCCCATAAAGAATATCTTCAATCTGTACCTTCCAAAACCCAAAATCTTTGCCGTCGAACTTCTCGATTCCCATCTTTCCTTCTTCACTTGCCATCGCTCCCACTCGAACCAACAGCTCTGATACCAGTTGTTAGGAAATTAATCCTATTTCCCAAGACCCGTGAGATGTGAAAAATAAGAAGAATGCGGAATAACAAAGATAAGCAATCACACACGACACAAAGATTTAAGTGGTTCGGCTTAACAAGCCTACATCCACTGGCGGAGACGACCCGGAGAAAATTCACTATCAAAAGATGGAGTACAAAAATAGTAAAGAGAAAATCACTCAGATCCCAAAGCCCCAATACACCCAAATCTCACTATCACACAAGAAAGATTATTCCTAAAAAAAAATACAAAAGACAGATGTACAAACTCTTCTTCTGCTGGAACAGATGGCGGCTGATCTCTATTTTCTTCTCTCACTCTGCAGCACCCTTTTTCTTCTAATCACTTGTTTTTGGCTCCTCCAAAAACCACCAAGAAGAAAACACCCTTGCTGCCCTTGTACCTCCTTCTCTCAAATTCTCTCCTTTTTCTCCTCCCTTTGGTGCTTCACGTTTTTGGCACTCACACACAAATTCACCTTGTGCTTTGTTCCTTATATAGAAGCTTAACTCTCCTTTTACATGTTGGTCTAGGACTCCTACTATAAATCAAACAAGGAGTCCAATTACACATAGGAGAAGGACTCCAAATCAAACTTGGACAAAAGTCTCCTAAACCCAAAAGGAGTAGAGAACTAGTGGGGCCCACGTGTGATGGGTGACAAGTCACATCTAACAAGTGGGCAGTTCACGTTTAAGCAAGCAGCTCAAGAAGGAGAAGGCCACTACGTTATAACCTCGAAAAAGCGACTCGATTATTGGAGAAGTTGGATGTCAGGTAACTTCTTGAGCTCAGACGAAATGCTTATTACTATAGTCAACTTGTTATCAAATTTCAGCAGTAGCGCATCCAGGCCTGCCATTTATGGGAGGGATTATAATTACACAAGGTTAGTGATGAATCAAGACGAGGAATTACAGTATCTGAAGTGGACTGTGGAGAATGGAAATTGGTCTTTGATATGGAGGAAGCCGGAAGATCACCAATGTGGAATTTACAATGCTTGTGGGAAATTCGGCAGCTGCAATATTAACAATAGGCCATTCGTATGCAAGTGTTTGCCAGGGTTCCAGCCTACTAACCCCAACAATTGGGATTCTGGAGATTTTTTGGATGGGTGCACCAGAAATTTGACATCATCTAACAAGAGCGACATGTTCTTGAGCTTAAAGATGATGAAAGTGAGCTACCCAGATTCTGATTTCAAGGTTAAAAACGAGACAGAATGCATAAATGAGTGCCTTGACAACAGCCAGTGCCAAGCTTATTCATATGAGGTAGCTCAAAACAGCAGCCTAAGAAGTGAGACTACTGCTGGGACCGACACCTGCTGGATTTGGACTTCGGATGTAAGTAATCTTCAAGAGGAGTACACAAATGGTGTTAACCTCTCTGTCCGCGTGGCAAAATCTGTTATAGGTACTCCTCTTACACATTGGAATGATATGCTGGGATTAATTGCATCCATAGATACTGATCTAGCTAATTTAGTAAAGGTAATTTTTTGGAAAATAGAAAGGAAGTAAGAAACCACCTCTGCTGGTATGGATTTTTTTTTTTTTTTAATAATTTTATTTTTTTATGCTTGACGATGACATTAAATAGTTCTGATTAAGTTTGTTTTGAGAAATTAACCTTTGCTGTACATGATCACTTGTCACCCATGGGCTGCTTGTTATAATTAGGATTCTAAATTGTATACCTTTGCAGAATCAACTGTTAAGAATTGTGAGCCTTGTGGCACAAATTTGATCCCCTATCCACTGAGCACTAGACCAAATTGTGGTGACCCCATGTATTTCAGTTTTTACTGCGACAATTCCATAGGCCAAGTAAGCTTCAAGGCACTTTGTGGCACTTATCGTGTTGCTACTATCAATCCAACTACACGAACATGTCATCCAAGTCAAATATGCTGGATATGGAAGAGATTCAAGAGGAACTCGGCTGCTCAATGAGTCATTGCCGTTTATTGAGACCAACTTGCCAATCACCAACTCTAGCTCTGATGTAGAGATTAGTTGGAATACCCCGCAAGAGCCAAGGTGTACTTTACCCAAAGACTGCAACGACTGGTCAGATTCAATTTGCAAGAAAGCAGAAGATGGAAAGATGAGGTGTCTTTGTACTGGAAACTGGCAATGGGATGACTCAAGTTTTAATTGTACTAAAGGTTAGTGTTGGATCGGGCCTTTGACCATCTCATCTAAAAACCAATTGGTGTCCAGTGATCAGGGAAGCCAAATCCTTTTATGGCATTCGAAAGTGAGCAGAGCAGCGGCATTGTTGAACCTCAACAATCCCTCCCTCAACATGACGCTCCCGCGATTCGAACCCATGACCCTGGCTCTGATACCATTTGTTGGATCGGGCCTTTGACCATCTCATCTAAAAACCAATTGGTGTCCAGTGAGGGAAGCCAAATCCTTTTATGGCATTCGAAATCGCACCCCGCAAGGTATTTAAGAGCCGTCCAAGTGAGCAAAGCAGCGGCATTGTTGAACCTCAACAGTTAGAACTCTATTTCATTTGCCTCTGGTAGATTAAGATTGCTCTATTAGCGAAAGAGCCTGTCCTACTGATATATTTTTTTCCTGTTTAAATTAGTTGTGATAATCAAGCCCTGGACCTCTTTTCTCCATTGCATTTCATTAATTAGTGTTAAGAAGAGTTTGCCCTGTTCAGCTGAGGATTTGTGCAGCTTTCTAAAAGTTTTATTTTCCTTTATGTATATATAATCTCTTCTAATTGTACGTTAAAATTTTAAAAGTTTTTGGAAGAACTTTCAAATCCTCTTTAGCTTATTGCAAGGTCTAGGCTTTTGGTATAATGCTTACCTTGTACTAAAAATAGGCATTAAAATTGTGATAATAAATATAAACAGTATATTTGTAGAATTTGACTTGTTTTGATCTTTCCATCAGAGCATGTAGAAGGTGATTTTCCTCGGCCTTCAGAAGAGTACTCAAAAGGAAAGAAATCGTTGACTCTGACTGTTATGAAACCTCTAATAATAGGGTTTCTTCTCACAAGTTCAATTGTCTGTATATATTTGTGGAGAAGAAATATGGCCAAGAGACAAGGTAATTGTTTTGTAAAATATGTTAGAATATAAATTAAATAATTCAATTCACCTATTTCTATTCGTTTAAGCGTTTAGAATAATTAACGATTTTAACAAAATGCAATATACCATGCGCAATCTTGAATAAAATAAAGCCATTTATTAGCTCTTTCATGTAATATTTAATTATCACGCAAGTGTAATTTATAAATATGGTTGTCTTCTAAACTCAGAAAACACAAGAAGCGATGGAAGAAATCGAGTACTTTGCACATTAGATAGTGAAAGACATCTCCAAGACTTGATGGGCTCAGGTGAGTTCAGAGAAGAAGATGAGAAAGGCATAGATTTACCATTTTTTGATTTCGAAAGCATTCGAGCAGCTACAGATAACTTCTCAAATGTAAACAAGCTCGGACAAGGGGGCTATGGGCCTGTATATAAGGTAATTTCAGCAGCATTAATTGGTGTTAGTGTTCATGTAAACTAGTTTCCAGTTATTGTAACATTGTGAGTATGATGTCTCAGGGAACATTTCCAGATGGTCAAGAAATTGCAGTAAAAAGGCTCTCAAGTGTCTCAGGACAAGGCTTACAGGAATTTAAAAATGAGGTGGTGTTGATTGCAAAACTTCAACAAATAAATCTTGTCAGACTTCGGAGATATTGCATAAAAGGAGATGAAAAGATTTTATTATATGAGTACATGCCCAACAAAAGCTTAGACTCATTTATATTTGGTGGGTCTCTAAAATGAATTCCTAATCTTTGTTAGAGCTTGATAGACTATATATATATATATGAGAAAAGGCTAACTTGTTTATGTTGTTGACACCATTCTTTGAATGGAAAATGGAAAACTCGCAAGATCAAAAGCTAAGCATGCGTTTGGACTGGGAAATGCGCATCAACATTATTTTGGGAATAGCTCGTGGGCTTCTTTATCTTCACCACGACTCTAGATTGAGGATCATCCATAGAGATCTGAAAACCAGCAACATCCTCTTAGACGAGGAAATGAACCCCAAAATATCTAACTTTGGCTTGGCAAGGATTGTTGGACGCAAAGAAACCGGGGCAAACACAACTAGAGTAGTTGGAACTTAGTAAGCACAATTTTCAATACCCCAACTCTGTCTACACAAAGAATATATATAAGTGCCTACCTTATCCACTAATGAAATATGTTGGCATGCAGTGGCTATATGTCTCTAGAGTATGCATTAGATGGACTTTTCTCAGTTAAATCCGATGTTTTTAGCTTTGGTATAGTTCTACTTGAGATTATAACTGGAAAAAAGAATACAGGATTTTATCAGTCAAAACAAGCTATGAGCCTTATAGGTTATGTAAGTGCGTTTAACTTTTTGTAGTCATTAATTTCCTTGGTTATGTTATACTCCAGAAAGGTCTAATTTGAAAATTGTCACAGGCGTGGAGATTGTGGGTGGAAAAGAAGGTGTTGGACTTAATGGACCTAGCTCTACAAAATGTTTGCAATGCAGATCAGTTTGTGAAGTACGTAAATGTTGGACTCTTATGCGTACAAGAAGACCCAAATGACCGTCCTACTATGTCAAATGTCGTTACCATGCTAGACAGTGAAGCTGTAACAGTTCCAACTCCAAAACAGCCAGCATTTATTTCATGGAGAGGCCTTTCTAGCAAAGCTTCTTCTTCTAGTAAACCAGATAGTACATACACAGAATTAACTAGTAGTTTAGAAGAGAAACATGATACTGCTTGATACCAACGCAAGTTATCATGACTCTGTCCTCTATTGGACTTGCAAAGAGTCTGTGAATCAGACGCTACTTTCTTATAAGCCAATATGTGTGTAGCCATTAACATTAGTCCATATAGGAAGTACTGTACCTAACTTAGGTAAAATTAAGAGGCACTTCATGCATTTCCAATTTTTGAAAGACAGTAAGCTCTGTTTGTTTTGATGGATTTTTCGTATTTTGTGTTTGATATAACCGAAAATTATGGACAAATTCAAAATATTTTTGATTGGCCAGAAAAATCTAATTTATTTTGTAAAATGGTTTCCCTTTTTTTAAAATGTAGACAATTTTTTAATTTAGCTTCTCTTTCTTGCACCCACTCTCTTTTAGTTCACTCAGATGCTACCGGAGTTTACTGAAATCCACTGCTGGAGGTCGCCGAAAACCGCTGCTAGTCGGCCGCCAGTCACTATTTAGAGTTTGCCAAAAGTCTCCACCAGTGTTCATAGGAAGTCGTTGGCCGTTTTGGGTCGCTGTCAAAGGACATCAGCTATTGTCCGCATTCACCGATTTTTCGTACAATTAAGCCAAACACAATATTCCCCAGCTCGTGCCAATTTTCTATTAGACAGTTTTCATCAATAGGGGTTTTAAACGAAATTTGTGCTTCTTAGAAGTCAAACCAGGGAAGAGTGGAAAGTGTTACACCCGAAAATTAACAATTTGATTAAATCAAAAATTAAGAATGCTCCTTTACCATTAACCTCAAGATGTGAAGGCTCCGTTTGGCATTGGTCTGGAACTGTTTAGTGGCTTGAAATTATAGCAAAAAATGATTAATGTGAAAAAAAAAAAAAAAAAAAAAAAAAAAAAAAAGTAAGAATATTGGTATGAAAAAGTGAAAAATTTTTGTTTTATAATTATTATTTTTTATTCGAATAGTAAGAAGAAGTGATTAATGTGATGTAAAAAGTAAGAATATAGTGAGTTGAATTTTTGTGATGAATAGTGACTCTAGCTCTTGCCAAATGGTGCCCAACGCTTTTGGAGCACAAGATTACAACGTCATAAAGGTGTCCTAGAAGATTTTCCTTTGACACTAATCATCTTTGGAATCCTCTGTCGGCCGCCAATCACCATCAGAGTTCGCCAGAAGTTGCCATTGGTATTTGTAGGAAATCGTTGGCCGTTTTTTGCTACTATTAGAGTTCATTGGCTATTTTTTGCCGTCGCAGATTATCCATATGAACCAAACACCGAAAAATATTTGTAGAGAAATCATTTTTTTCCTAGAATGAAAACCATTTTATCAAGAAACAACAAGGTTATATGATTGATAGGATTTACCTTGAGAAGATGGGCAAAAAGAACAAGAATTTGGGAATGATAGGGAATGTTAGTTTCGGGCTTCTCTCACTTCTCCTCTTCACTCTCACACCAGTGGAGGCAGAATTTTTGACCTTACGAAGTCTTCTAGGGTTTTTGTGTTAAAAAGAGGCCAAAGGTCAAGTTTTTAGGGCTTTGGGAGCTAAAAATCGAGTTTCTGTCGCATTATGACCGATCCTAGCTAGAAATTGGAGGACCGATCCCTTTTGGTTAAATCATCCAGCTAAATGGGAGAATCGATCATCTCTCTTTATTTATTTATTAAAATCATTAAGTCATTGTTGAAAATAAATTTTGTTATGTAAGCATGTGTATTGTAAACTAGATTAAATTTTTAAAAAGGATTTTATTTTTGAGAATATCAATTACTCCTTCCACACAAAAAAGCGAGAGTGCCAAAGCAAATCCATGAGATCAAGGATTTCCATGTTACTGTAAAACGAAAGGATGCACTCACTGTCAAAATCAAGAGGAGGATTAAGGATGTCGTGAAGTTTAAAGTTCGGTGCTCCGAGTACCTTTACAACTTGAAGCAATCCCTTACTCCAGGTTTGAATGTGCTGGGCGGAACTATGAAGAAATTGATCAGTTACTACAAAAGATTTTTGCGAGTGTCGTAAGCAGTTGATATGTATTAATAGAGAAATACTATGAGTCAATAAGTTCTTCATATTTGGCCTATATTCTACTACAAATTTAATAGATCAACCATTAGATTTGTGAGGTTTACCAATGACTTATGTGAGGTCCATATAAGTCTACAAATCTAATGGTTGATTTGTAAGATGAGATGAGCCAAATATGAAGAAAATACTTACTCCTAACATTTCTCTATTTATTTTTATTTTTATTTTTTGGTAAAGTTCACTTAACCCCCTCAAACTAACACCACAATGACAATCTACCCCCCAAACTATCAATTGGGACAATTTACCTCATAAACTACCAAAACAATGACAATGTACCCCCAATTTTTTAAAAATGACAAAATTACACTTACTAAAATAAAAACAAAAATACTAAAATTTAATTTAATTTTTTTTCAAAATTTTAAGGGCATTTTTGTCTTATTGAAAATTTTATAAGAGTAATTTCGTCATTTTGCTAGCATTATGGGGTACATTGTCATTATTTTGATAATTTAAAGAATAAATTATCGTAATTGATAGTTTATGGAGTAGATTATCATTAAAATAATAGTTTAAAAAAATTAAATAGACTTCACCCCTTTTTTTTTTTTCTCGTCATAAATTTGGTAATCGGTAACTGCAATGTTAGGTGATGAGAACCTTTTAATTTCAATGGGCGTGAATTTGTAGAATGGATTGCATGGTGGTGTGTTTTTAGCATTTTTTTTTTTTTCCAAAAAAAAAAATAAGAGAGAAAAAATTCGGTTGAAAAAAATAAATAAATAAAAGAAAAAATAAAGGCCAATTGACCCATATTTGGCGCATGTGGCCTATCTTTTGGTCCAATCATTTGGCATTCATTGGTCTTTTGTGATGACCCAAGCCTATTTAAGGCCCATAGCTGACCCTAATATTTACCCAAGTTGTTCGGCTTATTGTACTCCATTTCAGCTTATTATTGTGAAAAGCCTATATCTGGCCACTGTTGTCTACCATCATCATCTCCTATTGCCGCCGCCGTCGCAGGAAAAAAAAAATTTGTCATTCTTTTCAAACTTAAGCCTATGGAAATTTTCTCCTTGAATTTGAAGAGTGATGTTAGAATATAAGACATGATTGCGATTGCGGATTGCCTAATAGCTATATTTTCATTATAGGCTATTTACTTTAAAAGATTCATTGTAATCAGGTTTAATAATAATCAGATTATTTTTATTTGATTACCATATTTAATTAGCTTCTGCTTTAGTTTTATCTACCACAATTTTCCTATAAACATACAAGAGCATTTTGTACTGTACATTTTATCAAATATTAAAAGCAAGATGTAGCTTTTTTGAACTCTTCCCTAGTGGCGTAGGTATCAAATGCTAAAATATCGGTAAATTTTTGTCTTGGCTCTCTCTTTCTTCTGCTTTTGTATTTAATTTTTTATTACATTATAAGTTTTGTCAATTAGTCTCGCATGTTTGATGAGCTTGATTGATTTTCCATGGATTTTTGGAAAACAAATTTCATGGATCTTGGCGCTGATGAATATATATATATATATATATATATATATATATATGATGTTCGGTTATGTTGAATCGTTGACTGTTGAAGGAAATTGATTGGGACAATTGTTTTAATGTTAATTTGATGATTTTTAAAATGCCCATTTTATGATTAAGTTATATGATGTTCGATTATATATACCTAAAAATATTTTAGGTCGAAATAAACGAAAGTTTTACAGAAATTGGCCGGATGATTAGAATTCTTCGTTTTCAATGGGATTTTCTTGTCTGGGGAATTTTTGCTAAAATATGTATCACCTAAATTCTATCCTCTCACCCTCCTTCGTGATTTTTCCTCGAAAATTGATTAAAGAGATTCATTATTAAGTTTTGTGTGGATCATCGAGGATTATTCAAGTGTTTAAACTAATTTTCCAAATTGCTTGTTTCATCTCAACGACATCTCTTTGAACTGTGCCAACTTCTTCCCAATCTCTTTGCACAATTATCTGCTAATCCAAATTTCACTTATCAGCGTTAAGTTTAAGGCATATTTTCTAGTACCTTTACTCGTCTCTTCTTTCTCTCTTCTTTTTTCTCCGTCTTTTTTAAGGCTTTAACTATTTTTATGGAGGCCTACTTGTTTCTCTAAGGCCTTATCCATTGTCCTTTGGCGATTTATTCTATTTGAACAGTTGAGTCTTCGCCTCTTCCAGTCATTCCCAGCGTCAAATCTATATATATATATATATATATATATATATATATATTAATTTTTGAATTTGATTTTTTCAATACCAGGTATGTTCAATTCAAAAAGTCCTATATATCCTTAGACACACCATTAATCCACCTTATTCCCGGGCCTCTCCTTCTCCATCCGGCCACCACACTACAGATTCAATTATTAATTTTTAATAGTTTGTTGACAGAGGTCTAGACTTTTTCCTAGTCAATAACTTACAGCAGTGAAATGATATGCGAGCGAGGGACTTCAAAAATGGACAGGTCAAGAGAATTTTTGGTGTTTGTGTCTCCTTAATATTTTTACTGCATCTTCTCTCGTACGTTTTTAATTGCACATTTACATCTCGTAGCAGGATGCTTGTTATGAACCCAGGGCTACTGCTTACCAGTAGCTTGCAAATTAGATGTTATGACAGTATACATTATAGGTGTGCAGAATTCAGAATCATCACATGCCCACTTACCACTCATGCAAGCAATATATATATATATATGTGTGTGAATTTGATTTGGCCAAACTGATCGTTTTGCCTTTTTTTTAATATCTATTTTTAGTTTTTAGTTTTTAGTTTTTTTTTTTTAAAAAAAAAAAAAAAATTTAATTTATAAGAGTATTTTTATCTTATTGAAAAAAATTTGTAAGACTTTAGAGATATTGACAATTTTTTTTTTTTTTTTGGAGGGGAGACGTTGTCCTAATTGTAAATTTTGGTAAGACATTATTAGTTGTATAGTAGCTTGAGAGACCGTGGAGCTTTGAATTTAATGTATTACTCTATAACCTTTCTTTTCTTTCTTTCTTTTTTATTTTTCATTATTATTACTTATAATTTTTGGTATTCTTTTCTAATAATTTTGAAAAAATAAATAAATAAATAAGGGTAAAGTCCACATACCACCCAGAGACGAGGATGGGCGTAGTAAGCAACGAAATGCTTCAGGGAGTTGAAAATAAGCGTAGATCCGGAGATTCCCGAATAGGTCAACCTTTCAAATTGCTGCTGAATTCATGGGCAGGCAAGAGACAACCTGGCGAACTGAAACATCTTAGTAGCCAGAGGAAAAGAAAGCAAAAGCGATTCCTGTAGTAGCGGCGAGCGAAATGGGAGCAGCCTAAACCGTGAAAACGGGGTTGTGGGAGAGCAATACAAGCGTCGTGCTACTAGGCGAAGCGGTGAAGTGCCGAACCCTAGATGGCTATAGTCCAGTAGCCGAAAGCATCACTAGCTTACGCTCTGACCTGAGTAGCACGGATTGAATCAAACTACCATCTAATTGACAATGTCCTCTCCAAACTTTCAATTGTGACAATGTCCCCTCTAAACTACCAAAACATTGTCAATGTCCCTCCCAATACTAGCAATAAGACAAAAATGCCCCTATAAATTTCTCAATAAGACAAAAATACCCCTATAAATTCAAAAAAAAAAACAATTGATTTTTTAAAAAACGAAAAAATTTTAATTTAAAAATAATATTTAAAAAAAAAAAATTTAAACAAAAAATTTTAATTTTTAAAAAACGGAAATTTTTGATAAAAAAAAAAACTATTTTTTATTTAGTTTTAAAAAAACAAAAAAAAATCATTTTATTAAACGAAAATTTTATTTTTTTAAACGTAAATTTTTATTTAAATAAAATTATAAAAAAATACAAAAAAAAAAAAAAAAACGAAAATTTTCAATTTTTATAAAAAAAAAAAATCGAAATTTTTTAAATTTTTTTCTTATAAAATTGATTTAAAAAAAAAAAAAAAAAAAATTGGCCAACGTTTTGATTTTTTTTTTTTTTGTTAGTTTTAGGTTTTTTCTAGAAGTTTTAGTTTTTTTTATTATTATTATTTTACTAAGGGTAATTTTGTCATTGGGGGAATATTGACAATTTTTGGTAGTTTGGAGGAGACATTGTCACAATTGAAAGTTTAGGAGGACATTGTCAATTGAGTGATAGTTTAAGGGGGTTATGTGGACTTTTTCCAAAAAAAAAAAAAAAAATTATAATGTAGTTATTGAAAGAAACGTGATAGTTAGAAAATGAATAATTAAGTTGTAAGCCAGAGGAGCCTTCTTTAAGTCCAAATATTCTAATGACAATAGATTATCACCAGATCGAGAAATTATTTTTTTTAAGTAGTAATGTTCAAAAAATAATATGATATTACCTCCACGATAACCAAATAATTTAACATTTTCAATGGTTTTAGGATGACTAAATTAAATTGTTAAATTAGTCAAAAAATTCCTATAGTTTCATACTTGGGTGCATATACGTTCAAATAGTGTGCAAAAATGTCACTAAAAATAGTTAATAAAAAGTAGGTTGAAAAAAAAAATCAAAATTTAATATATATATATATATTATGGCTAAATCTGTGGCAAGTAGTATTTATAACTATTTTTTATTGTTTAGTGTTCGTTTAATTCAATCCACCCAATCGTCACCTTAAGACAGAAATCAACAGTTGTTTAAATTTAATGAATTTCTCTATAAATTTTCTTTTGTTTTTCTTAATACTATTTATATTTTTTTGCTATTTATTTGGAAAACAATTTTTGCAAAAAAATAAAATTAAATAAAAATTAAATTATAATGAAAAATTTGCTCATAGCACATGTTATAGGCTATTGTACATAATTTCATGTCATTCAATTTAGAGTAACATTATAGGAGGTTTGTTAAATACCCCCTCACCCCTAAATACTATTTACCTCTGTTTTTTTTTTTAAAAAAATAAACATTAAAACATTATCATTTTTTATATTATATTATTTACTTTTTATTACAATTTAAATAAAAAAATCACTACAAAATAAATTTTTTTATTTTTATTTTCTAATACTACTTCTATACTAATTATTACTCTATTTTTTTTCAACAACTCATTTTGAACGTGGTATAGTATTTACCCAAATGGGTAAAGATATAGAGCACGCCCGGCGTGCTTTAACAGTGAAGCACGCCAACCGTAATTTTTTTTTATTATTATTATTTTATTATTTTAATTTTTTTGAAAAAAAAAAAAAAAAAAATTAGCCTGACGTGCTTCACTGTTTAAGTACGCCGGACGTGCTCTGAATCATGACCCTTACCAAATAATGCCTATACATATATCCTAGTGAGCTGGCATGGTTATGACAATTCAGCTTAAATTTTTATTATTATTATTATTCACAATAGATGGATGGTCAGAAGGTGTCTCGTGATGTAATTTGCATTTCCCACGTCAATAAATGCGTGGGAGCACATATGTCTTTGCGTTTTTAATTGGTGTCAGAGACCAATCATTTTGAACCGACAGGAAATTGGAGGTTTTTACTGCAAACAATAAAAGTTTGACTACTTGAGAAAAAATTTTGCATACATTATTATTGAACGTTCCTCTCTTTAAATGGAGGGATAAAACCTACTTAGAATTGAATTATATGACTTTGGCTCAACTCTTATAATGACTCCATCACTGGGAATTACTCCTTCAGTTATTACTATTCCTATTTCCTACGACAGCCAAATGGAAATAAACTCCTATGACTAGATAAAAGATAAACTCATGGCTAGTCTCCTATGGCTGGATACTTATTGTCCCCCATCCATATTTTTGGCCAAAATAATTAAAGGAGGAAGTCCATACATCCCCATCAAATTATTACTCAATTAACAATGTCTCTTTAAATTTTTAATTGTGACAATGTCTCCCAAACTACTAAAACTTGTCAATATTTTTTCCTATGACAAAACTACCCTTAGTAAATTAAAACAAAAAATACTAAAACTTCTAGAAAAAATCAAAAACTATATATATATATATATATATATATATATATAATCCGTTTTAAAAAATAAAAATAAATTCGTTTTTTTAAAACTAAAATAAAAAAAATTAAATAAAAGTTTAAGTTTTTTTAAGAAAATTTGTTTAAAAACATTGTTTAAAAATAAATAAATAATCATTTAAAAATATTCGTTTTAAAAAAATTAAAAATTATTGTTATTATTTTTAAAATTTATAGAGGTATTTTGTCTTATTGAGAAATCTATAGGAGTATTTTTATCTTTTTGCTAACCTTGGGAGACATTGACAATATTTTGGTAGTTTGAGATAGACATTGTCATAATTAAAATTTTAAAGGAGACATTGTAAATTATATAGTTTAAGAGGCTATGTGGACTTTACCCATTATTAAACTAGAAAGACTCCTTGTGTATGCAATATAGTCCTTCACGTCATCTCATAACAGTACTATATATAAATCAAGTAGGATTTGTATTATATTGTAGCTGACTTTGAGGCTTGAGCCATTACAATATATAGGTTCAACCCTTTACCCTTTGAAGTCCCGAGTGAAAGGGAGTTTCGGTGATTTTACTTTCTTGTGCCCTCGGCATCCAAAAAAAAATAGAGAGCTTTCTTTTTTTGTTGTTGTTTTTTAATTATTATCAATGTGAAAGTGAAATTTTAGTATATTATAATTCTTCTGTAAATATAAGTTTGTTAAGCTTAAGGTCATAAATCCTAAATTTATTTGGTCGCACAAATAAAGTAGATTACCAATGATATGCAAACATAGTAAAATAGTAATGAGATATTAATTTGGTATATAACATTCCTTTAATTTATTGGAACCCACGTTATACATCTAGATTCTAGATTATTCTTTCTCACAACGGGAACAAGAAAAGTAAAGCCGCCAAGACCATAATATTGATAAAATGGACAAATTGGAGTGCAAAATAATGAAAATTGCTGATGAGGAATTTATTAAGGGCGAAACTAAAATAATAAAACGAAATGACAAATTAACATTTTTTTGTTATTTTTATATATTATGTTTTTATCATAATATATGTTTAGGGAAATGCTAAACATTTTAAATTTTTGTTTTAAAAGTTGGTTCTCAAATGATATGTCTTTATCTCATGAGTTAGTGACACATTTTTCAAAATAATAAATCTCATGAGATAGTGACACATCATTTGCAAACCAACTTTTGAAAAAAAAAAATTTGGAATGTGTAACACTTCTCAATACTTTATTGGTACCTGGGTTTGCAGACAGGGCCGACTCAATGGCTAGGTTACTGAGGCGGTCGCCTAGGGCCCCAGTTAGTAAGGCCCAAAATTTTTTTAATAAGGCCCAAAAAAAATTTTAATAAGGCCTAAAAAAATTTTATTTTATTTTAATTTAAAACTTTTTTTTAAAAAAATAAATAAATAAATAAGGCCCCAATTAAGACCAATTAACCCATTGTAAATAAGACCAATTAACCCAAAAAAGCAAATATGCCACATTAAATTTTTTGAGCAACTAGTTAAAAGTTAAACTGAAAAGTCATGAAACAACAATGAGAATGAAAATAATAATAATATTATAAAAATATAATAATATTGTTAAAATAAATATTATTTAATTAATATTTAAATATTAAAAAAATAAGGTCTAACTTCAAAATTTTGCCTAAGGCCCCAAAATACATTGAGCCGGCCCTGTTTGCAGATTTTTATTTTTTTTTCACCTGAGGTTCAAATCCTATCATAAATGGTACTTAACTTACAAGAAAAGATCAACTTAGTACCGCCATTAGGTTCCATTAGCCTAAACTAACGGAATGCCACATGTCTTGAAAAAATAACAAAAAAAAAAAAAAAATGAAAAATTCATGGGGCAGCCGAGCACCCCTTTTTTGGCATGTCTGGGGTGGCCCAGCCACCCCCATGACCAAAATGGGGGTGGCTGGCCAACCCATGAATTTTTCAATTTTTTATTTTATTTTTTTGTTGAAGGTTTATTTTTTTATTTTTTAAAATTTTTAGGACACGTGTCATTTCTATGTGATGACACGTGTGATGAAACGTAAGTGAGGTGCTAAGTTGGTCTTTCCCCCTAAGTCAGGTACAATTTATGATATGATTTGAATCCTAGGTATGAAAAAATAAAAATCTGTAAACCCAAGTACTAATAAAACATTTAACCTTAATATATAAGATATAGTAAACAAAATTTAAAATAGAAAAGAACAAATAATAACAAATGTTGATGCACAGTTTTCCTAATGATGACGTGGCACGCCTGCCGAATTTGAGTTGACCAACACAAGAATGATTTGACTGCACAATAAAGAAAAAATGAAGGATCGAAGAAACCGGGGGTGAGCCGGCGGGAACACTCCAATGCCTAAGTCAAAATGAGAAAGAGAAAAGATATTAACAACCACAAAGCTCAGATAACAAGAGTTGCGATTACCTTTGCATTGATAACATGACTTGTATTTATAGGTAAGGAGAGAGTTTGATTTCCCACATATCAAGGAATCTTATCCCTTGATATCAGCTGTGCAAACATTTAAATGAGGGATCATATTGTTAGTTGTTCTACGATCTTAGTGGCCTAAGATCAGGGGATAGGCATTTGAGCTTTTGGGTCAAGCTAAGTTAGAGCGTCCAAGTGGGACTCGGTCGCCTTCATGATCTTAGATGTTAATTGCGTATCTTGATTGATATATAAATGATCTGGATTGTAAGTAGATATGGTATCTTTTTAATAAACAAGATCACTTATTCATTAACAGTATTATCTTTCAGGATATCTGAGTTATTCCCTTTGCCGAGACCCGTATGTCCTAAGTTAGTCTTGGACTTTATGGTCTCGGCTAAGAGGGTCTCAGATTTCATAGTCTCGGATGTGTAGGTCTCGGCTAAGAAGGTCTTGGACATGTTGGTCTCAGATTTGTAGGTCTAGGGTTCCGGGTCTTGGGCTTGGACTTTGAAGATCGGGCTCGAGGACCGTTGAATATACATGCAATGGGCTGATCCATGACCCAATAGTTACCCCTAATTTCGATGTTTGTAGAACTAAGGAAATTTCGTGTTTTGATGGAATGGGTCTAGCTCCCGAGACCCGCTACTTTAGGAAAACTCTCGAGACAACCAATAATCTGCCGAGCCTTGTCTCGGATGATTAAGGCGGGAAAATTTGAATTCCAAATTTTGAAGCGGTCATATTTTGAATTTCGAATTTCGGCGGGAAAATTTGAATTTCAAAATCTTAGGTGGCGTCAGTTGGTATTCCGAGGCCCTGTCAAATCATAAATCCTGGCACTCGAGTACCCTGCATGCGTCATCTGAAGAGGCGTGCCCCTCCTAGCAGATTTAATGTGCATGTTATCGAGGGGAGCTCCTTAAAATAAACTGTTATCCCCTCTTCCACTCATCCGTTTTCCATATTCTCGCAACAAAAATCTAGGCTTTGCTTCTTCGTTCTCCGAGCGCCAGCTTCTCCTTCTCTCGGTCCCTTTTTTTTCTACATCACCATGTCTGGCAATAAAGGATCAGGCTTCGATGGTCTCGGTGGCAATACCTACCCAGCCTGCTGGTGGTCAAAATTAACCAAAGCCGATGAAGCTAGAATCCGGGAGAAATGTTTTATCCCTAAATCAATGAAGCTTCGGTTTGATGACGAGCATGTGGGTGCCATTGTGCATGCTGACGCACACGAAGTTTGTCTCTACGAAACTATGTTTCGTTCTGGTTTCCGACTGCCTTTCCCACGGGTAGTGCGAGAGCTGCTGAGTCTTGTTAATCTGGCTCCGCATCAGATTGTGCCTAACGGATGGAGGATCATATATGCCTATATCTTGCTCTGGCCAATGGCCCTTGGACCAGGGCAGTATCTCAACGCATAGGAGTTTTTATGGATATACCGGCTTCAAAGGAACCCAAAATGTGAAGGCCTGTATAACTTTCAATCTCGGCAGGGAAATTTCATTTACATGGACGGCAAGTATTCCAGCAACCACGGGTGGAAAGCTAAGTACTTTTTTGCCACGGGTCAGTGGGAGTTCTACCCCATTAAAGTTACTGAGGGTTCGAGGGTGCCGCGGGAGACAAGTGTCCCTGCTAAAAATGCTTCTAAGGAACTTAGCGCGTGAACAGTATTTTAGCCTAGGCCTAGAGACATGAAAGCTTGATGTACTTCATCGTGCTGATCAGGACATTCTCTGAGGGAAAGGGTATCGACACCCTTGAGGGAGGTGCTGGCGAAAAAAGGAAGAGACTCGCCTCCGAGGTCGTCCGAGACCCAAGTCTTGCTGCCTCGGGTCCTCCAGCAGCAAATTCCCGAGGGGCTACCTCCCGAAAATCCAGGCTTGATAAGGGCAAAGAAAAAATGGTCGAGCTACCGAAACAAAAGAATATTCCTCTCTAGACTGGCAGAGCTTTCAAAATAAGTGGGGGTCCACTCAACTGCAGCCCCCAGATTCGAACCATGGACCCCGAAAATGGATGTCTAGTCCAAGAAGCCTAGCACTCCTCCTCGAGTAGCCAAGGTTCTCAAATTGGTTGTGAGCTTTGAGGACTTGAGGCCCTCAACCGAAAAAGAGAAAACCAAGAAGGTGGCCGAAAGAAAGGCGCAAGACGAGTTTGCCACTTTCTAGCCGCCAGAGAAAAACAGTCCTAAGCTTGTGGTAAGACTCGCGGCGGAGGTTGAGGCCTTCTTCAAAGCGAGCCCATCTCGGCTCGGTCGCTGAATGCTACTCCTCTAGGCTCGGTGGGAGCTACTGCAAGGAATGAGATCCCTATAGAGTCCGTGTCATTTCAACCTATGGGCTTGAATATCCAACACATTTTGGACGAGGCAGAGCTTGAAGAAAATTCGAGGGCTTTGTAAGGATGGTACAAGAAAAAGCGACGGGCATCATCGTGGCTCTACAGATGAAGGCGCGAGACTCAAGCCGCTATCACCCATTGCCGAGGATGAGCATATGGCTCAAAGCTCTGGAACTGTCGAGGCTCATCGGCCGACACCTATGAATGCCGAGAAGGCTCTCGCTCCCGAGAGGGCCTCGATCTTTGAGAGGGTGTCGGCCGAGACCTCTTCTTCTTCCGAGGTACTTATAAGGCCTCAAGGGGTGAATTGGATTGTCGACGGACCCTTGCTAGATTCAATGGCCCCATGAGGGCCTAAACATGAACGTGAGACATCTTTCAGGCATGACTGAGCAAATGATTTTCTTCCAACTTTTTGTAAGTTTTCTAACTTTTCCTTCATGCCGCTTACAAATGCATGCTAACCAAATTTTCGCTCAGAGCATCATGAAGTCCTTGATACTATACAATTACTTTCGAAGATGGCACAGGACTTGGCCATCGAGACAAGTCGCCTTAAAGACAAGGTCGCCGAGCCGAGTCCCGCACGCAGAATTGGCGAAGGTCATGGCAGCAAGAAGACGCAGAACCGCTACTCGGTCGATGAGCGCCTAAATTGCTAGTCGAGACTTCGTGAGGCCGCGGCTAGGGCTAGAGCTGAATCCAAAATTGCTGACTTGCGACCGAGATTGAAGGCCTCAAGCCGAATCGAATCTGTTTGCAAGAGGACAACTCTATCATTAAGGAGGACCTCGAGCCAACCGGAAGAAACTCACGCAGGGTCTTGGATCTCATCAAATCACTCAAGATGAGGTCTCGGATCTGAAGGCCTCGGCGAAGGCGAATGAAGCCAAAGTGGTAGCCGAGGAGAAGCTCAAATTCTTCAAAGGCAAGTATGCCTGTGTGAGGCCTAGCTAAAGGAGGCTAAAACCCGAACCGCCAACTATCTGCGCCAGCTGAGTTTTGCCTCATGGGTTCAAAACTCTGCTTGGGCCGATGGGCTTATTCTGGGTTTTGAGACCTTCCAAACGTGGGAGAAGGATTCAGGGCGTCGGTTAGATCTTGACAAGGTAAACATCGAAGACATCTCTTGCTCAGATACGGCTATGACGTAGTTGGTCAACATAGGTTAAGAACAAATGCCTGATGCAGCTGGCATAAAGAAATTCTTTTACGACCCCTTCTCGGATCAGCCTCACCAAGGTGCTGAGACCACTCCGGATAACGCCCTATCCGCCGAGGGCGATACTGCTGAGCCTACATCTGCCGAGGCCCCTAATGTCTTTCCTACTTTTCCCTCCAAAGAATGATAATGTAAAATATTTGAGGATTTTTTTACTGTAACTCAATTTTCTTTATGAAATGAGTTTTTATATATACTTTTGTGCTCAATGGCTTTGAAAGGATGATTAACATCAGGTCTTAAAACAATAAGTTTTTGATGTTTGCTTGTCGGTCAAAGTAGTTTGAAAGAACCCATAATTACATTTCTCCAAGTTTTAGTCTCGGGAAGGCTTCCGGGTTTTCTGACTTAAACTCAGACTTAACCATAGTTATGCTACTCCTATTTAGGTCTCAGAGAGTTCCTTAGGTTTTCTGTTTTTACCTCAGACTTTCCCATAGTTATGTTACCCCGAGTTGGGTCTCGGGAAGTTTCATTGGGTTTCTCAATTCTAGGTTATGTTAAGTAAAGAGAGCAGTTGCATCTCTATGGGTCTCGGAAAAGCCTTTTCAACTGTATTTTTCGAGACTTACAGAACCTTGTGCTTATGAACTTTGTATGTTGTTTAACTCCGAGATACTTTTATTCATTGAAATGAGAATAATGAAATGACAAAGAAATGACATACTACAACAATTTAGACATAATACTTTTTGAGGTGCTCAGCATTCCATGGCCTCGGAAGAACCTTACCTTTGGAATCTTCCAAGTGGTATGCTCCTGCTCTTTTGCACTCAATCACCCCTGTAAGGTCCTTCCCAATTAGAAGCCGCTTTCGTCGTGGGTCCTTGGTTGCCAGCGTGACTTTACGTAGGACCATATCTCCGACTTTGAAACTCCGGGGCTTGACCTTCTTGTTGAAATACCGAGTCACTCTTGCTTGATATGCTGCCATAGTCACTTGGGCTTGATCCCCTTTTTCTTGTAGCAAGTCCAGGTGCAGTTGTAAACCTTCGTTATTGGTCTCAGGTCGGAAGGTTTCTACCTGATAGCTACCCAAGCCTACTTCAGTTGGAATGACTACCTCAGTCCCAAATGCCAAGGCATATGGCATCTCCTCGGTTGGAATTCTTTTGGCTATCCTATACGCCCATAGAACTTCTGGAAGGTCTTCCACCCAATCTCTTTTCCAATCATCTAACTTCTTTTTTAAGATCTTGAAGATCATTTTGTTGGTGGCCTCTACTTGCCCATTAGCCTGAGGGTGCCCTAGGGAGGAGTAATAGTTGCTTATCCGAGCTTAGCGCACTGGTCTCAAATGTGTCGCATCAAACTGCTTGCCATTATCTGTGATAAATGCATGAGGAATGTCGTACCGGCATATGATGTTCTTCCATAAAAACCATTCTATTGCCTTGGCTGTGATATTCACTAAGGCTTCAACTTCTGCCCATTTGGTGAAATAATTCACAGCGACAACTGCAAATCGCACACCTCCCCTGCTCCGAGGCAATGGTCCTACTATATCTACCCTCCATTGATAGAAGGGCCAAGGCGAAAAGATTGCACCTAGGTTTTTAGGAGGTTGATGAGTGATATTGGCGAACCGCTAGCACTTGTCACAATTTCTGACTAACTCTGCCGAGTCCCGATTCATTTTGGGCCGATAAAAACCCGCCGGACTGCTTTATGCGCTAATATTCTAGCTCCATAATGGCTTCCGCAAACTCCTTCATGGATCTCTCTTAGGATATAATTTCCTTCTTCCTTTGAAACACATTTAAGCAATGGTAACATGAAACCCCTTTCGTAAAGGACTCCATTCACCATTGTGAACCTTTCAGCTCTTATCTTCAAACGGGTAGCCATCTTTCGATCCGAGGAAGGACTCCTTTTTCGTGTATTCCACGATTTCTAGTTGCCAATCGGTATGGTCTTGAAAGTCGAGACCGACACCGCCTCGGTAATAGATGATTGTGGAAGAATTTGGATAGGCGTCTCGTCCTCAATTTCTCTATTCACTATTGAAGCTATTCGTACAATTGGTCGCTCTCTTATTCTCTAGCCTCAAATTTTTACGATGATGAACTTTTCAAATAGACTCTGATCTCTTGCACTTTAGATAAATATAGCTTCATCTTGTCTCCTTGGCTTCAAATTCACCTTGGATGTGTCCTACGATGACCGAGAGTCACTTCGCATTTTCACAAATCGCACCCATTTCACGAGCTAAACCGAGTCCTGCCAGACCGCCTCGTACTCGCCTTGTTGTTTGTGGTTTTGAACTTCAACTTCAAAGAACTACACAATTCTTCCCCATCGGGAGTAATCATCACTATTCTAGCCGATAAGCGCCGAATGCTGCACATTCAAGCCCCTTAATTTACATATGTTAATTTCTTAGCATTGTTATTTGTTTAATTTTGTTTTGTTTTTGTGTTTCAGGTCTTATTTGACAAACCATTGGAAATTGGGCTTAAAAGATCAAAAAGTTGAGCATTCTGGATCTAGGATCGATCGCAACACTCATGGGATCGAGTGCACTCGCGCCGAGCCGCTCATGCCCAGGATCGGCGCATGCTTGCGCTCGCGCGCACACCAGCTAGGCTCGAGGGCGCCAAATCTTGGATCGAGCGAACACAAGCGTACAGTGAACAGCAAGAATCCTTCTCCAGCAGGGATTTGGATTTCAGTCTCCCAATTGGATTGGGAGACTGACTTCCGACTTTTTGAGGATTTCTAGGGTTTTAGGGTTTTCCAATTTCCTATAAATAGGGCTCTAAACATTGTAAACAGACACACAGCTTTCTAAAGCAAAAATTCAGTAAAATAGTCTGTGGAGATTAGAAGATCATGAGTAGCTAAACCCAATTGTGGGGTATTGATGTAGCCATTTCCAAGCACAATAGTTTGATTGTATTTAATTTCTAGTCTTTCAATTTATGCATGTTGATTGTATAACTCTGAGGATTGCTACAATTGATTTTTGTTCTTCATATTAAATGCAGTTGTTCTTTAAATTCCAATTCAATATTAATAAAATTCTTATCTTGTCTTAGAAATTATTTTACTATTATTGAACTCAAATCATTCTCATTTTCTGTAATTATAAGAATGATGGTTATACAATGGTTCTTAATTGGCATGCAATCAATAGGGTTAGATAGGCCATGCATAGGGAAGACGGATCGTACTACACCTATTTTAGTGTAATTTAGGTAGACAAATTGTACAACCGAAGATGGGTTATGCTATTCTGTTGATTGTATGAGATTATTTTTATATGTGTTCTTGTTGAAATTATAACATGCATTGTTAGAATTAAATATGGTTAACCATTGATGTGCGAATTGTGGTGAAGTCAATACCCTACTCTCTCATACATTTACTTCTTTTATTTCCGTTTATTTTATGCACTTCAAATTCACACAAACAAATCACTCTCTTTTAATTAAGTTAATTTTAATCTTTCAAATTTTGATAATTAAACCCTACAGTTCTTGAGGTTCGACACCTCAATATAGCCCTATCTTACTGGATTCGCTCTATTGTGAGTGGTAATTTTTATAATTGATATTTTGGACACAAAAATACCACATCACTAGCTCCATCGTGCTTCTTCGTAGATGATCCGCTCACGAAATTACCCAGTCTCATCACTTGGCCAATCGTGACGTCTCGCGATTAGTGAATTATGCCGAAAATCACCACGCTGGCCCTTGAGAGAACTTCGAGGAGAAACTCAATATCAAACTCTCCCACTCAATTACCCAATTGGCTAGTCTTCCGACAAATCTAACTTTCTTAATACTTTCTTTAGAGGGTACTCGCTAACACCCGATAGTATGAGCTTGAAAGTAAGGTCGGAGTTTTATGGATGCTATAATCAAGGCAAAAGTCAACTTCTCCACTGGGGTATCTTTTCTCTGCACCTCTCAAAGTTCTCGCTAATGAAATACACGGGCTTTTGAATTCCTTCTTCCTTTAGGATCAACGCAGCGCTAACAAAACCGTTGGAAACACGGCTAAGCATACATACAAGATTCATTGGGCATTGTCCGACTTAGCAAAGGCGAACTCATCGATACTTCTTTAGCTGCCCAAAGGCTTCTTCGATTCATCATCCATTCAAAAGCATTTCGCAGACTTTAAAAATGGAAGACACTTATCGGTTGACCATGAAATGAACCGATTTAGTGCCGCTATCCTTCCCATCAATCGCTGGAGTTGTTTCAAATTTTTTGAGATCGTGATATCTAAGATCGCTTGTATCTTCTCGGGTTAGCTTCTATTCCTCGGCTTAACACCATGTAACCGAGGAATTTTCCGACGAGACTCCAAATGCACATTTTGAGGGATTCAACTTCATCCCAAATTTCTTCAAGGTTGTGAACGTTTCTTGCAAGTCTAATGTATGGCTCGTGGCATCACACTTTTGACCAAGCATGTCATCAACATAGACTTCCATATTCCGTCCGATCCGTCTCAAACATTTTGTTAACTAGCCTCTAGTATGTTACCCTGCATTCTTCAAATCGAAGGGCATAACTTTGTAACAATACAGCCTCTGCCGCTTATGAATGCAGTTTTCACGATCTTTTGATGCATGTATATCTGGTTGTAACCAGAGAAAGCGCCCATGAAGTCGAGTAACCTATACCCACCGTTGGGTCCATCAATGCGCCAATGTGGGGTAATGGAAAGCTGTCTTTGGGATAAGCTTTGTTGAGGTCGATGAAATCCACGCACATTCTCCATTTCCCATTGAATTTTTAACCAATACTACATTGGCTAACCAATCGGGATAATAAACTTCTTCAATGAAACGAGCCTTGAGAAGTTTCTCTACTTCTTCAACTATAACCATATTCCGCCTCGAGCGAACTTCCTCCTCTTTTGCTTCACCGCTTCACACGGGATCCATATTGAGTTGGTGGAGAATATCTTCAGATCAATCCTCGGCATGTCCTCATGGGTCCATGCAAAACCTCCAAGTTCCTTCAAGGAAGGTGACGAGACCATCTCGGATCTTGGGACTTATCCATGTCCCGATCTTCAAAATCTTGCCTTCATCAACTACCACATCTTCCAATGGCTCATTGGCTCTCCTTTTAGCTCATTTTTGCTTTTACTACCTCATCAGACTAATTATAATAGGAGTCGGATCCGAGACCTTTTGAGAGACGATTATAACATCTTCTCGCCTCGAGTCCGATCCCCTTCACTTCTCTCGATTCCTTCTTCGCCGGGAACTTCATCATTATGGTATGTTGAAGTCACCGCTTCAACTTATTCAAAGCAGTCGACCGATAATGGCATTGTAGGCTCCCGGTCGTGAATAACTAGGAAATCTACCATTACGCTCTTCTACTTAGGTGCCGTCCTCGCTGCATACAGGAGTGAAATAAGGCCAATTGGCTGGATTTGCTCCCTTGCAAATCCGACCAAGGGAGAATTAAATGGCTTGATCCTATCGCGATCAATACCCATTTGCTTAAAGACCGCCAATACAGACATCACCAACTTCCATTATCCACTAGAACTGATGGATCATATGGTTGGCCACCATCACAGTTACGACTAGCGGGTTATCATGTGGCTGCATTACTCTCCTAGCATCTTCTTCAGAGAAAGAAAGGACCATTGAATCATTCTTTGCAACCTTGGAAGGTCTCTGATCAGAAAGACTTCCTCGGCCTATGTTTTCCTAGCGTAAGCTTTTCTAGCCGAGTTAGACTGTCCTTCACTAGCTATTCCTCCAACAATAGTATGGATTTCACCTACCACTCCTTGATCTCGAGGCTCTCGGATCCTCTCTCTGACCATCATCCCGATCATGTCTCGGCTCTCATCCCCCTGCGTCTCGGTTTGCATGGCCTGTTGATGAACCGCATCTCGATTCCTTTCTCCTGCTAGGAATCTCACTAGCCTTCCATTTCTAATGAAAGTTTCAATTTCTGTCACAGGTTATACGCTCTTCTTCAAATGCCCTTGATCGTTATGGTACTCACTGCATTTCGCTCGATCTCACTTCCTTAGATCACCCCAGCAACTTACTCGACCACCAAAGCCGGGTCCCTTATGATCTCCATGAACACTTCATTGACCCCGGTATTCAAAGGTGTGAACCTTCGATCTTCACGCTGTTGGGGTTCTATCTTCGGAATGATGGTACAGTCTTCTTCACTACTTTCTTCTAGAATTTCCTTCCTTCGCACTAGACGCTATGGTAGCTTCTTTTGGCGCCCTCCTTTCTCGGTCTTCTTCCTCCGACCTTTCATGAGTGCCTTAATCATTTCCTCC
>CM028143.1:26307821-26396908 GCA_016403345.1 Corylus heterophylla
TCATTTTATTACCAAACATTAGTAATAGTAAAAGAAAAAAAAAAAAAAAACACTTAAGACATGGTACCAAAATTTTGGAGACAATTATGCCCTACAATAACAGGACCAGATCCTCCGGTCCAAACGGACCTGAGGGGATCCAAATGCAACCCTTAAAGTTTTTCAATGGAAATTTTTTTAACAAAATTTTAGAGACAAAGTTCTATTTTTCTATGTAATTTCAAACATGCTCATAAGTTATTAAGTCTCTAGACTTTTCATCGTTTTGTAAGAATATACTAGTCAACTAACATATCAATCAACTAATTTCTTAGTAGAATTAGAAAAAAAAATCTAATTTCTTAGTGCTATTTTGATGTAGACTACAATGCCTGGGAGTATATGAGGAAGACCCGAAGGGATACATGTGTGAAGACGCCCCAGAAGATGGTGACAAGATCCCAGACTCGCGCAGCAAAAGGAGTACCCCCTGCAACTGCGATCGATCGCACTCGATCGCGATCGATCGCAGGCCTCCTGGCCCCTGTCTCGGCGATCGATCGCAAGATTGATCGCAGCAATCCCTGGAACTGCGACCGCACCTGCGATCGATCTCAGGATCGAGCGCACAAGTACCTAGTAGTGCGATCGAGCGCACTCGGGGCTTCCTATGTTATTTTTCCGCCGTTATTTGTTTTAAAACCGACTTAATTTACTTGTTTTACTAGGATTAGGTTGTGGAGCCCTAATTTCGTTCTTTATTAGTACTAGGGTTTTAGGGCTATATATAGATAATTATAACCTCTTAAAAGGACAGTTTTATGTGATTGATCAATTTTCTTTCAATAAGAATTACTCAGAGGAGTTTTCTTCATATTTTCCTTAAAACCTAGATAGACTCTATTGTTTTGAGAAGAACTCTCAGATTCTTGATAGACTCAAGATCTAAGAGTTATTTATCCTTCTTCTTGTATTGTTTTATTCGCTTCCACATAGTCATACTGCATCGCTTGGTATCGAGCACGCTCACTTTCCATGGCTCCAAACACAAGAGGAAGGAAGGGCAACCGCTTTGCAACCTTGCATGACGTGTATGAACGCGATGATTCAGTTCATGAAGAACATGAGGTGACACCGAGAAGGCGCGAGGAAGGGCAGATTGCGGCTATGAGGGATCAAATTGAAGACCTCACCACCCAATCGCCGACGACGCCTCCATGATCGGCGCTTACGTCGACCCCAACCAAGCATGGCGGAGGAGGAAGACGAAGACGACGACGGGTATGGATCTGCAAACCCTTTGCGGAGCGCCGACGCAGGTCGTCAACCCTCGCGCAAGCTCATGCTAATTGATGGGAGAGCGGTTCAAACTTGAGATTCCATAATTCCACGGGGTCTTGAACCCAAGAATTTCTGGATTGGGTGGCGGCAGTTGAAGAGATTCGACTTCAAGGAGGTACGGAAGATCGGCGGGTTTCTTTGGTCGCAACCAAATTTGGGAAGGGCTGCGGCATGGTTGCAGCAATTGAAGCAAGCTCGGGCACGCAAGGGCAAGAGAAAACTAGACAGTTGGGAGCAATTATTGGGGAAGATGCGACCCGCCTTTTTGCCACACAATTACCTACGAACCATGTATCAACGGTTGCAAAATTGGAGTCAAGGTTCGAAGTCCATAGATGAATACACGGAGGAGTTCTACAAATTATTGACACGAGTTGATTTGTCCGAGACGGAAGAGCAATTAGTGTCCCGGTATATTGGGGGTTTGCGGCCACAAATTCAAGACACATTGAACCTATTTGACCCCTCCAAGGTGTCGGAGGCTCATCAAAAGGCATTGCTAATTGAGAAGGCGTCAGCACGTGGGTCATTCAACTCATTTGGGCATAGTGGCGGTGGAAATTACAACCGGTCAAGAGTTCCGTTCACAACTCGGGAGGCCCCTTCCCAAGTGAACGACACAAGTAAGAACCCCACACCCATGGGGCAGCCAAGCCGACCCGGAGCTGCAACCGGGCCCAAGTGTTTTCGTTGTGGAGAGATGGGTCACCGGATGGCAGATTGTCGCAAGGGTGAGAAGTATGGAAAGGCCCTACTCGTCGATTCAGGAGCAGCCTTCGATGAGCAAGGCGATGGAGAAGAGCTCGCAGCAAACTCCGATGACTTCGATGGGGCCGAAGAAGAATTTGCCACTAGAGATGACACTCCTTTATTGCTGGTGCGAAGGATATGTTATACACCCCGGAAGGTAGAGGGAGATGACGGACAGCGCCATAATCTTTTCCACACCATTTATACGGTTGGAGGCAAGTGGTGCAAACTTGTTATTGATGGGGGCAGTTGTGAGAACGTCGTGGCTGAGGAAGCGGTTCGAAAATTGGGCCTTGCAACGGAGAAACACCGTACACCATACCGCTTGGAGTGGCTCAAGAAAGGAGATGAGGTAATTGTGTCTAAACGTTGCCTTATGAATTTTTCAATTGGGAAAAGATATAAGGATAAAGTGTGGTGTGACGTGGTGGCAATGGATGCATGCCATATATTACTGGGGAGACCCTGGCAATATGATAGAAATGCGCATCATGATGGAAGGAAGAACACATACAGCTTCTTGGTTGACAATGTGAAGCTCACTCTCCTACCCGATCCGGGTGAATGTCCCAAACCTTCAACCGGAACGGGTCAAACATTGTTGGCCAGACATGAGTTCGTTAAGGAGATGCTCGAAGCGGATTGTGGGTACTTACTAGTGTGTAAAGAAGGCAAGAAGATAGAAGAGGTGCCGGAAGAAGCCAATGGGTTAGTCAAAGAATTTGCGGATGTATTTCTGGTTGAGTTACCCGATGAGCTCCCTCCTCTTCGTGACATACAACACCAAATTGATTTGGTGCCAGGATCAAGCCTACCCAATCGACCACACTACCGCATGAGCCCCAAAGAGCATGAAGAGTTGAGGCGACAAGTGGAGGAGTTATTACCCAAAGGACACATTCGGGAGAGCTTGAGTCCTTGTGCGGTACCGGCGTTACTCACCCCTAAGAAGGATGGGTCATGGAGGATGTGCATGGATAGTAGGGCCATAAACAAGATCACCGTGAGATATCGGTTCCCTATTCCCCGGTTGGATGATTTGTTAGATCAATTGAGTGGGGCAAAGATATTCACCAAGCTGGACCTAAGGAGTGGATACCATCAAATTCGGGTGCGACCGAATGATGAGTGGAAGACAGCATTTAAGACGCGGGAAGGACTCTTTGAATGGTTGGTAATGCCGTTCGGATTATCCAATGCCCCTAGTACATTCATGAGGGTGATGAATCAAGCTTTTCGGCCTTTTATTGGGAGATTTGTCGTCGTATACTTTGATGATATACTCATTTACAGCCCCAATAGAGATACACACCTTCTATATGTGAGGGAAGTACTTCAAGTGCTCCGGAAAGAGAAGTTCTACGCATCACCGGCCAAGTGCTCATTCATGACAGATTCGGTGCTTTTCCTTGGCTATGTGGTGTCTAAAGATGGGTTGGCGGTGGACGAAGCAAAAGTGGCGGCCGTTCGGGATTGGCTCATTCCTACCACATTACACGAGGTCAGGAGTTTCCACGGGTTGGTGTCCTTTTATAGATGCTTCATTCATAATTTTAGCACCATCATGGCACCTATCACGGAGTGTATGAAGGCGGGGAAATTCTCTTGGAGTGAGGCTACGAAGCATTTGAGGTAATTAAACTCAAGTTGACAACGGCTCCACTACTTGTCCTTCTGGATTTTGAGTTGCCATTTGAGTTGCATTGTGACGCTTCCAAAGCCAGTATTGGAGCGGTTCTAAGTCAAGGTGGGAGACCGGTGGCATTTTTTAGTGAGAAGTTGAGTGGTTCAAGACTCAACTATAGTACCTATGATGTGGAGTTCTACGCCTTGGTGCAATCTTTGAGGCATTGGAGTTCCTACCTTGCCTACAATGATTTCATCTTGTACTCGGATCATGAGGCGTTGAAGCACCTCAATAGTCAAGATAAGCTCTCCTCCCGGCATGCAAAATGGGCTGCATATGTGCAACAGTTCTCCTTCACCATTACACACAAGTCGGGAGCTTTGAATAAAGTGGCCGACGCCCTTAGCCGGAAATCGACACTCTTGACCACCATGGCAAATGAGGTAATTGGTTTTGACCTTTTAAAGGATTCTTTATCAACTGACCCTCTTTTTGGCCCAATTGTTGATGAGGTGTTGTTGGGTAATCGGAGTGATTTTGGGCTGCATAATGGGTTCCTCTTCAAGGGCACTCAGCTTTGCATCCCCGAGGGTAGTCTTCGGTTGCGGATTATTCAAGAGCGCCATAATGAAGGGCACATGGGGCGGGACAAAACGTTCCAGCTGGTGGCGGAGAAGTTTTATTGGCCAAGCTTGAGAAAGGAGGTGGAGAAGTTGGTACGCTGCTGTAGGGTGTGCCAAGTATCAAAAGGAGCGGCTACAAATGCCGGGTTATATATGCCACTACCCATTCCGGATGGCCCATGGACTAACGTGAGCATGGACTTTGTATTGGGTTTACCTCGGACCCAAAAAGGTAATGATTCCATCTTTGTGGTAGTGGATCGATTCTCTAAGATGGTTCATTTTATTGCGTGTAAAAAGACTGCTGATGCCGTGCACGTGGCGCAATTATATTTTCGGGAGGTATACCGCCTCCATGGCCTTTCATTGTCCATTGTCTCCGACCGCGACACGCGATTCCTTAGCCACTTTTGGCGGTGCTTATGGCAGTTATCTCACACGAGACTTGATTTTAGTAGTGCTTACCATCCACAAACGGATGGGCAAACAGAAGTTGTTAATCGGTCGTTGGGGGCGTTGCTTAGAAGTTTAGTGGGAGAACACCTCAAGTCATGGGACCAGCAGTTGTACCAAGCTGAGTTTGCCTACAACCGATCCGTCAACCGGAGCACCGGCCTTCGTCCGTTCACCGTTATCTATGAGAGTAATCCACGGGCACCACTGGATTTAGCACCTCTCCCTGATTTAAAGCACATACATACCAAGGCGAAGGACCTTATTGCACATATACAAGAGGGCCACAAGTTAACCATCAAGAACCTCGAAGATTCTACAGCCAAGTACAAGGCGGATGCGGACAAGAAGCGACGTGCTGTGGAATTTGAAGAAGGTGATTTTGTATGGGCGGTGCTCACCAAAGATAGATTTCCTATTGGTGAGTACAATAAATTAGCGGCTCACAAGATTGGTCCGGTAGAGATTGTGAAGAAGATCAACCCCAATGCATATCAGTTGAAGTTGCCCAGTCATATCAAGACCTCCGATGTCTTCAATGTCAAACATCTGGTGCCCTTTATAGACGATTCGTCAGAAGAGGATGCGAATTCGAGGGCGAATTCTGTTCAACCTGAGGAGGATGATGTAGACTATAATGCCTGGGAGTATATGAGGAAGACCCGAAGGGATACATGTATGAAGACGCCCCAGAAGATGGTGACAAGATCCCAGACTCGCGCAGCAAAAGGAGTACCTCGAACCGAGATCGACGCACTCACGACTGCGATCGATCGCGGCGCTCTCGCTGGCTCGTCTCGGCGATCGATCGCAAGATTGATCGCAGCAGCCCCCGAATCTGCGACCGCACCGCGATCGATCGCGAGGATCGAGCGCCTAAGTCCCTAGTAGTGCGATCGATCGCACTCTACCGCGATCGAGCGCACTCGGGCTTCCTATGTTATTTTTCCGCCGTTATTTGTTTTAAAACCGACTTAGTTTACTTGTTTTACTAGGATTAGGGTTGTGGGAGCCCTAATTTCGTTCTTTATTAGTACTAGGGTTTTAGGGCTATATATAGATAATTATAGCCTCTTAAAATGGACAGTTTTATGTGATTGATCAATTTTCTTTCAATAAGAATTACTCAGAGGAGTTTTCTTCATATTTTCCTTAAAACCTAGATAGACTCTATTGTTTTGAAAAGAACTCTCAGATCCTTGATAGACTCAAGATCTAAGAGTTATTTATCCTTCTTCTTAGATTGTTTTATTCGCTTCCACATAGTCATACTGCATCATATTTCCTACAATTTCTCTTTTCAAGTTGATTTTTGGAGGACAGTGAATTTCAATCGACAAAGAGAAGAAAAAATATCAAATAAATGATAGTCATATAAGCTTCATGAAAAATAAATTTTTTATATTGTGTTATGAAATATTTTTATTTTTAATTGTATTTATCATTTTTTTTTATGTTATAAAAAATAAAATATTATTTTATTATTTTAATGTCATCCCTACTAAAATCAATTCTTGGCTCCGCCACTGTTTGACAGGACTACCCAAGAGTGGCACGTGCGTAGGCTGATAACCATGTGATATCCAACAAGTTATCCAAAGTATACATATATTAACGTTGAGTCAGCACCAAATAACTTTGCCATATCATTTCAAAAAGGTCATATGGTCTGCAACATTATCAAATAGTTGTTTCAAGCCAAAGGCAACAAAACAAGCTTTAGAATCATATAATCTGCAACATATATATGTTCTGGTAGATTAGACAAGCTGCATGCTTCTAGATATGGTGTCCACATAAAAGCTTCATGTGGTGTTTTGGAATTGCTATGGGAATCAGGTTAGATTGTTCTGGGTCAATGGCTCTGTTTGGTAATGGCCTTAGGGCTGTTTTGGCCCTTTTTTTTTTTTTTTTTTTTTAAGTAAAAATTGACTGACATGAAAAAATATATAATAATAATGTTTGGTATGAAAAATGAAAATTTTTATTTTGTAGTGATCTTTTATTTGAATAATAGTAAAAACTCATTAATGTGATATAAAAAGTGGAAAAAAATGAAAATCAATCCATGTGGCTTACCTGATTTTCAATTAACTCATTGTGGTATTAAAATAAACTCAAACGTTTTTAAGGTATGCCACAAAAATAGTTTAGTCCCTACAGTTAAATTCCGTTACGAATAACAGATTCGATAGTTTGAAATGTTAGAACCAATAAAATTGTGATACTTATCATATTTAAGTCTGTATCACACAAACGGAATCTATTAATTTAGTGGACGAAATTTGACTATAAAGACTAAATTGTTTTTTTGGCATACCTCATCGACTTTCAAGTTCATTTTGATACCATATGAAATTAATTGTAAATCAGATAAATCACAATGACTAATTTTATATTTTTTTTAAAAAAATAAAAATATTAAAAATAAAATTTTTGAGGAATAGTATGGAGTCATTTTTTAGGCTTCGCGAAACGGAGTCAATAGGCGCGCAACGATTAACTTCAACCCATGTAGCAAGTGCACCCAATAGGTAAAGAAAGGATTCTATCTGATTTGTCAAAAGTTGTCCAGCTCATGCCAAATTTTTGTTGGACATGTTTCACTAATAATAGGAGTTAAAGCCAAATTTAATAGTTTATGGTGCTTCAAAGTCAAAAGCAACAACAACTAGGAAAGATTGGACCGTGTTATTAAATCTGTTCTCGAGCAAAGCGCTAGCACACCAAATGGCAAAGGAGGCTGGACTATAGTATTTGACAGCCACAAATGCATTCAAAAAGAATCTTTTATTTTATTTTTGGTGATAGGGGTACTAACTCTTTTATTGATAGATGCTTATAAAATTGATGTGTATTTTATTTGTTGAAGAAAAATAAAATAATTAATTAAAAAAAATGTAACGAGTACTAATGTATGAGTTACACATTAGTTTAATAAGTTTTTGTTAATAAAAGAGTTAGGACCCTTAATATTTTTCTTTTCATCAAGGATATGTGAAAAGAATTTCTATCGGAATAGAAAAGGCTCACCCGAAAAATCTTCTTACTTATGAGAGCTCTTTTCACGGTTTATATTATTTTTTAGAGGTAACTTTACTTTAAACCTTTGAATTATCACCCGATTTGACAAGTCCTCAAAATTTTAAAACATCTCAATTTGAACTTCTGAACTTTAGATTGCAATCAATTTGAACCCCTCAGTCAGATTTTAAACATTAAAAGTGAGATAATGACGTTTATACCCTTTTTTTTATATAAAATTTCAAATTTATCCTTAATTCCAAATTAAAAATAAAATTTTTTAAAAAAAGTAAAAAAAAATGAAAATCATGGATATTTTTGTATTTTTAGGTATTGTCGTTAGAAGTTAACGGTTAAATCTGACGAATGAGTTCAAATTGACTGCAATTGAAAGTTCAAGGGTTCAAATTGAGAGGTTTTGAAATTTAAGGAAACTTGTCAAATCGCGTGATAATTCAGAAATTTAAAATGAAGTTACCCCTATTTTTTATCAGGCGAGAAGGACTCTCTAGCCAGAAAAGGGTTAACTTAGAGATTTTCTTGCTCGGATAGGAGAGCTTCTCTCCCACAGCCCATATTATTTTTTTTTTTGCTTCGTTGTTCCTTTGAATAAAAAATAACAGGAGATTGGAATTCGTCCTAAAAAGACATGCCTTGGTTGTTGGCTAGGGCATGCAAGCTCCCTAGCACAAGTTATATATATTTTCGTGCCCTGCTTGGATAGAGGCAGTGCTTGGGATGCTTATAGGAACATGGCGGCCATAAAACTATGAAGCTAACAATTTTAGCTTTATATATATATATATATATATATATGGGTAAATGAAAACAGCACGCGGCGTGCCAAAAAAATTTTTTTTAAAAAAGAATAAAAAAAAAAAAAAATTTTTTTGCAATGGGCGTGCCACGCACCCGCGTGCTGCCAATGAGTGCTATAAATATATATATATATATATATATATATTAAATCAAAAGTAAAAAGTAGTTTTCAAAACTATTATAAAAAGAGAGCCCCTACTATCAGGTCCATCTTGATAACACCCATTTTGCAGCCTCCAATTACTATGTGACACATCATCAATTTAAGAAAAATGCAAAAATAAAAAGGAGAACAATCGCACCAAATCGGGAAAAAAAAACTCATAGCCAAGCAAGACTCGGGCTGACCCACCAAATCCACGCCGTGGGTCTCATTGTTTCTAATGCCATAAAACCCGTTTTAATACCCCAAAACCGGTTTCTAATACCTCAAAACTTGTTTTTTGATTCAAAACTAAAACCTAGAGGTGGAAGATTAACCCTTTAAGAATTTCATTACCCTAAAATCTAGTGTATTTTGGTCCAACTTATTTTTATACACTTTTTATGTTTTTGCTTATGTATCGATTATTAATTGGGAGTTATAAAGATGTGTTATCGGATGGTCCTGATAAAAGATTTTCTCTTATAAAAACATTTACGATTATTTTGCTTTCTCCTTGCTACAGTACTTCTCATAGAGTTCATTGATGTATCTCTCTTGACTAATAATCTATGGAGTATTGTAGTCTTTTTAGTCACAAGAAAAGACATGAACATCGACTTTGGTCTTCATATGTCTTTCTCGAGTAATGATATAAGTTTTCTTAGAATCATCCCAAATGTGATGTGACTTTTAAAATCACTGTTGAATTTGAGATGTGATTTATTGACTTTTGATTTATTGATTATTTTAAAAGCTACATTACATTTTGGATGACTCTAGAAAGACGAGTAATGCTATAAGTCTTTCTCATCATATTCTAGAGATATGTTATAGTGCAATAAAAATACCATTTTAACCCATAAAATCTAGGCGGCAAGAGGTCATAGGCTTATCAGTGGGTAGGGCTATAACAACTATAGATGGAGCCTATGATCTCTAGCTACCTAACACTTTTATGGGCCAAAAAATAATCATTTTATTACATTATAACATTTCTCTGTTATTAAAATAAGTCGGCACAAAAAGTGGTAGATGATGCTTTGTAACAAGAAACCTGCATAATCACGTCTTAAATTCTTTCCTCAAAAGAGAAAGAAAAATATCAAAATATCTATTAACATAAAATATATATTACAATCTTGACCTCGCTGGCGGCTTTGCTTTTTCAATAATTCGACATGGTCTGAGACTTGGTATCACATGTTTTATATCCACTATGGTAGAGTTTTATATCACTGTCCTTTTAACTATAAGGAAAATATTTGGTATCACATGTTTTATTATAATTTTTAATAAACACAGTGGTAGTTATATTTTATGGACTCGGTGGTAGTTATATTCTTTGAGGTTATTTTGGAAGGCGACTCCTTGTCGGTTGTCAAGGTCATTGGGGGGACAGAACAAAATTGGCTTAAGCATAGGCATATTGTGGAAGACACCAAATTAGTTATGAGATCCCTCTGACACCGGAAGATAAGCCATGTTAAGCAAGAAGCAAATGAAGTGGCCCATGGTTTGGTGAAGGCATCCAAGACTACCATGGATCATATCTGGCTTGAGGAGACTCCTATGTGTATTTACAATATTGTTCTTTTAAAGCTTAATGCTCTTTCTTTATAGAGCTAACGCTCTTATATTCTTTTTTTATCCATGAATGAAGAGTATCCATTTATCTTTCAAAAAAATATATCTATATCCTCAACAAGTGCATATTTAAATTCTTGTACAAGTAAAAATTGATAGAATAATGTCACATCTACAGCAAAAAAGAAACTCTTAACTAAAAATTAATCTAAATGGCAGATATATATACATATAAAAGAAATGGCAGATATATTGTAAAGACAAAAGAGAGCATATGTTTTTTACTTTAATATGCGAATATAAAAAGACACGTTAATACACCATATTGTATTCATAGTAAAAATGTTTTTTTTTTTTATAAAAAAAAAAAAATTCTTTATTAATGTTTGAAGTCCTTAAATAAACAAATCAACATATCCCTCCTTTTTTTTTTTTTTTTTTTTGATAACGTAGGAGAACTTTACTCGAATTGCAAAACGCATATTCCTCACCGTTAATCAAACTCCTACGTAATCGCACCCCACCCGCCTTTAAATGCGTAAGAGAGCGGTAAAGATAAAACAATTGAAATAAATGGTAGCTAACAGCTAAGGATGACACAATAGATAACAATTAGCTTCACAACTTCAGGACTGGAGAAGCCAAACATATCGGGACCAGATTTACAGATTCTTTCTCCACCTTCAGCACCTGAACAATACATAAATCGAATATAAATAGACATATATATTTTTACACATCAAACTATATGTGCAAAAGGGTAAACATACATGTACAAGCATATTGAAAAATGAAAAGAAACAAATTATATGCTTTGGCCTAATACAAAGAAACACAATCTACTAAAATATTTGAAAGTGGATAGAGAAAATGTCCATTGAAATAGATGAGAAAATACTATTTTAAATGAAAAAAATTAATGTAGATTTATTAAATGTGATATAAAATCTCAGAGGTATGATACAATAATCCAAACAAGTATATGATGTGCTTGCGCAAAAGATTAAATCTTTAGAATAGTTAAGCACTGTGGATCAAATTTAAGCATCTATCTCTTTTCTCTTTTCGCACTCCCAATAAAAGCTTCAGCACATTAACAAAGAATGGCCCGCAATAAACTTTAGTCGGTACAATCATATCAAATCGACAGTTATTACTGAGCTTTTAATCTCAAAGTCATGTTTATGAAATCAAGCACCCTTCTTCACTCACCCTTAACTCTTGGATTATTATCTACTGATTCCCAAATGCGGGGAAACAAATCATCTATGATCAGGAATAGGCTTTTAGTTATCCAAACAAATATATAAGTGACACTGTTTCTATTTCATCTCTCCCCACTCGAATACAAAAATATTTAGAGCATAAAAATTAAAGCCCAAATACAACTGTGTTTGGAAGTTGAGAAAATGTAGGCAAAAGATAAGAAACCAAGTTTTAACTCTTAAGATCATTTATTAATTATGATTCATGCAAGTAAAATACTAAATGATGGAAATGAAGTTATCTATTTTCAAGTAAACTAAGCATTTTTTTTTTTTACATGGCCAGGCACCAAACAGGAAATCGAATATAAGACAACTTCACAAGAATGATAATTCAAAGTTGTGAATCAAAATCAAAAGTGATAATAACTCCTAAAAGTAAAATCTAGAAATTTTCAAATTACCATAACATGCACGCATTAAGGGTAATAAAGTGAAAATTCAGAACTATAGGTAGCAGTTTGCAGTAATTGGAGAACCAAAAAGCTTCGGGTTTTAAGCCAACCAATGTACGCGTACCATTTTCACCATCCTCCTCTTCACTACCATTCTTTCTCGATATCAACTGCGAACGATAACCGTGAATTTCCCTTTATCTTCCTCTATTTATGCTTCTTTAATTGAATTTCTTCCTCCTTATAACACAAAGAACAACAAAATTAACCATCAAATGAAAAAACAAAAAACACCACTAAAAAAGACACTAAATTTTACAAAATTCTATAAACTCATTCTTGTTGTTGCTTCTGAAGCTTCTCCTTCTCTTCCTCTTCGATTTTTTTCTGAAAATTATTTCTCTACAAGAAGCATGCATCACAAGCACCCAATCACACGCTTCATCATGCAAATTACACATTCATCAACAATAAACAGTAACAAATCTTTATTACCTTCTCAACATACTCTTCTCTTGTAACCGAAGCCACAGTTTTCTTCTTAACGAAATCACCATAATTATATGTTCAGCTCTAGCACTATAATTTCGTCCAATTACGCTGCCAAACCATGAGAATGAATAGCAAACCATGAGAATTACATGCTCAGCTGTAGAATGAATACCTTCAATCACATATTTCAAACAAATACCCATAAGCCAAATTATAAGGAAACATATCCCAAAAAACCCAAACCAACCATATACCAGTACGTTATTCACAATAAGCAAAATATTCTCACATAGCACATAACAACAATCTTTGAATCAACCACCCAATACAGAACGCCCTCATCACTAAGCAATAATTACACAAATTAACAAGAAGCAGAAATGAGCGAGTTAAATCCACATCCATTGGGCCCTAAGCAGAACAACCCATAAAGAATCAAACCATCCCCAATCAGAATCAACTCTAAAATTCCACATCAATCTAACAAATTAAAATCAAAAGTGGAGATTTTTACCATTATGGAACCGAAATTAGTGGGTATAATGAAATTGCAAGTAAAAACTTGAGATTTTACCTTCCAATGGCCGAAACTCCTTTGGTCCCCAATCTCCTCCTTTTTTCTTCTTCCAGCCTTCGGTCTCTCTCTCTCTCTCTCGGCGACGATGCAGAAAGGGGAAGGGGATTGGGCTGCGACGAACAGGGGAGAAGGAAGCAATGCTCTCTCTCTCTTCCTCTTTTTCTCAGATCGTCTCTCTTACTCTCTCTCGGCATGACTGATCAGAAGAAAGGGAGAGGAAGAAATAGGGAAGAAATGGAGTTAACGAAAGACAACATCAAACAAGAAAGAGTTAGAGATTTACCTCAGTCAACCCATGGCCGCAACCCCTTTTCTTCTTCTTCTAGAGCTCTCCCGGGTTCTCTATCAATCCCTGCGTCTATCGGATCCCTGGCAATGCCCGTTGTAGCACGCTAACTTGGAATCTCAGGCATTCTAACATGTATTTTTTATTTATTAAATTATAATTCTGCAGTCAAGGCACAACCCACCCACAAATGCTCAGCAGCAGGCAATCACGTGCAAGGCCACCTAGAAAGGCGATGTGCAAGGCCAGACGACTACACACGGCCCAAAGACCATTAACATGCAATGTTAGAAGACGGCACACCGACCAAGGACCATTAACGTGCAATGCAGACCACACACTGCCCAAGACCATTAATGTGCAGGACCTCTCCTAAAAAATGTGTGAAGAATAACCACGCACCGACCATTCGCTCTTTATCTTCTTTCCTTTTCTCTTCTCTGTTCTTTTACCTCTCTTCTCAATGAACTGGGATTCTCTCCAGCCCGTTTGGACTGGATGGGATCCTTCTCCCTTCTCAATATTACTCTTCCATCTTCATTTATATTTTTTCTACTCTCTGTGTTCCGTAATATATATGTCAAGATATGTGTTTTATTGGAAAAAACAAGAGATGAGTATAAGCAAAATCAAACGGAGCTATAAACTCACCGGCGACGAGATCAACAACTTCTGCTTGGGTCTCTCTCCCTGTAGCGGCTCTCAACTGCCGGTTTGGTTGATGTTTATATATAAGTATGGATGTAAGCAGTTGTTTGATGTTTATACATGAGTATGGATGTCATTTCGTGAAATTGGCATGTATATTTTTGTCAGTTAATAAGTTTTATTAAATGAAAATTGCAGCGCGCATTTTCGTAGAAAGTGCGTTTCACCCGAAGCCTCATTTTCCAGCTTTGGCTAAAATGTGGCATTGAGCGTTTTGAACACCAAACGACCCTCTTTTTTTTTTTTTTTTTTTTTCCTGAAACGGGCTTTTAGTTTTCTCCACCACCACAAGCACATAAAGTAGCGTGTGAAATGCGCGTAGGAATGTGTCCCATTTGTATTTTCTCAAATGTGACGAACATTTGAGAAAATGAACCTAGACAAGGTGAGTTTGTGGGTGGGGTTATGAATCGAGGGGGTTGGAGTTTCTCGGTTCCAATCTAACCTTGGTTAAAGTGGGGAAGTTGACCAGGTTAGGTTAAAGTTGGGTCGTCAGGAGGTAGGACATCATACTCTAAACGCGTGAAACATTCAATGCTTGGTTCTCTGCAGAAACAAGGATTTTGCCAAGAAGTTTCTTGGCCTGGTTTTTATGATGGAACGCCGCATCGGAGATGTGGAATTGTGGTACGGTAGTTCTGCAACTCTCTCAATTTTTTCTACTAGTCTTGCATAGAGTATAACTTCTTCCATGGTGGTCTTCCACGGAGCCTCTTCCTCTTCCTCTTTCCTCTCCTCTTCTATTCATCAGTGGACTTATGATGCATTCTTGAGTTTTAGAGGTGATGATACTCGCAAAGCTTTTACTGCCCATCTATATGAAGCTTTATGTCGAAACAAAATCAACACCTTCATGGACCACAAGCTTGAAAGTGGAGAGGAAATTTCCCCAGCACTTCTCAAAGCCATTGAAGAATCAGAGATTTCAATTATTGTACTCTCTAAAAACTACGCATCATCCCGATGGTGCTTGGACGAGTTGATGAAGATCCTTGAGTGTAAAGAAACAAGAAGGCAACGGGTTCTACCCTTGTTTTATGACATAGATCCGTCGGAAGTACGAAATCAAACCAATAGTATTGGAGAAGCATTCGCTAAACTTGAAGGGAAGTTTAAGCATGATCAAATGAAATTGCAGAGGTGGAAGACAGCTCTATCACAAGTGGCTGATTTGTCGGGGAGGTGTTTGGAGAACAGGTATACTTAACAACTCCTTCTATCTTATCATAAAGAATTCTAAATTCATTAAAAATTTAATTTACATCAAGCTCATATTTTGAAAATTTTTCATTATTAACACAAAATGTATTTTTACAAATTTTGTATTGGTAGGAGTGAACCTGAATTCATTCACGAAATCATTCAATTGGTGAAGTCGATGTTAGTAAAAAGTACAAATTTCCAAGTTGACCAGCATCAAAAGTCTGATGAACAATATGTGGATCCGCTTTTAATAGAGAAGAATGACAATATTTGCATGGTAGGTATTTTCAAAACTGGTGGAATTGATGAGTCGACTATCGCCAAAGTCATCCACAACTCGATTGCCGCTCTAACTGAAGGTAGTTGTTTTCTTGAAAACATTAGAGAAACTTCCAGCCTAAAGGGTTGGATCCATTTGCAAAACTCTCTATTGTTCTAATTCTGTGGCTTTTCATAATGCACACTGTGCACAATATGAGGTTTTGTTCCTTTTAATTAAAATAAAAACTATTTATCCTCTTATGTCATTATCCTGTAACTAATATATACATATATATGGTTGTCTTCTGGACTTAGAATACAGAAAAAGTGATAGAAGGAATCAAGGAGTTCGAGAGTTAGACAGTGAACAAAATGCCAAAGAATTGATAGACTCGAGTGAGTTCTCTTCTGGCCAAAAGGGTATGGTCCATTTGTAAAACTCTCGATTCTCCTAATTCTACTGCTTTTCATACTAAACTTTGTGCACAATCTGAAGTTTTGTCCCTTTGAATTAAAATAAAACTATTTATCCTTTCATGTCATTATCATGATCGAAACTAATATATATGGTTGTCTTCTGAACTCAGGAAACAGAAACAATGACAGAAGAAATCAAGACAGTGAGAAAATGGTCAAAGACTTGATATGCTCGGGTGCGTTCTTGAATACAGAAGAAAAACTTTCAGCCAAAAGGGTCTGATCGATTTGCAAAACTCTCGATTGTTCTGATTTTGTGGCTTTTCATATTGTACACCGTGCACAATCTATGTTTTGTCCCTTTGAATTAAAATGAAACTATTTATCCTTTTATGTCATTATCATATAACTAATATATATTATTGTCTTGTGAACTCAGAAAACATAAGTGACACAGGAAATCGAGCTCTTTGTGCATTAAAGTATAAAAAAATTGGCAAAGCACTTGACCAATTTTTTTTATTCATCAAAAAACCTGTCAAATACTCGATAGTTTCGGATGAGTTTAGAAAAGAATATGAGCATGTGCCATTTTTTGATTGGAAAAGCATTCGAGTAGCTACAAATGGCTTTTCACAAGAAAACAAGCTTGGAGAGGGGGGCTTTGCATCTGTTTACAAGGTAATTTCGAGAGTATCAATTGGTATTTAGGTGGTGTTTGGAAAATAGGTTGGCCTAGACAATGTAGTTGATGTAGATTGATGTGAAAAAAAAAAAAAAGTAAGAATATTTGGTATAAAAAATGAAAAGTGGTATGGAAAAGTGAAAACGTTTTGTTTTGTAGTGATTTTTGTATTTGAATAATAATAAAAAGTGAATGATTTGATATAAAAAGTGAAAAAGGTTAGAATGTTTTGATGTTGATTCATGTAAACTAGTTTCTATTAGTGGTAATGTTGTGAATATGGTGTCTCAGGGCACATTTCCAGGAGGTGAAGAAATTGCGGTAAAGATGCTTAAACTTTACTCGTGTCGTAGCGAAGAAGTGTTTATGAATGAGTTGATGGTTGGAAAACTACAACATATGAATATTGTTAGACTTCGGGGATATTGCATAAAAGGAAACAAAAGGATTCTACTTTATGAGTACATGCGGAACAAAAGCTTAGACTATTTTATATTTGGTTGGTTCCTAAACCGAATTCCTAATATCTTGTAGCGCTTGATAAAACTGTATCTTGTTTAAATAAAAGCTGGTTTATTGATGCTGCTAAAATTTTTCTCTTGAATGGCAAATGGAAACCTTGCAAGATCAAAGGCAAAGCATGTTTTGAACTGGGAAATGCGCATCAATATCATTTTGGGAATAGCACATGGGCTTCTTTATCTCCATCGTGACTCAAGGATCATCCATAGAGATGTGAAACCTGGCAACATTCTTTTAGATGAGAAGATGAACCCCAAGATATGCGACTTTGGCATATCAATGATTGTTGGAGCCAAAGAAACCAAGGCAAGCACAAGTTACACAACCAAAGAAACCAAGGCAAGCACAGGTTACACAACCGGAGTAGTTAGAGCTATGTAAGTACAATTTTCAATCCCCAACTTTGTTTACACATAATATACAAGTGCCTACCTTATCCATTAATGATTGTTGGCATGCAGTGAATATACGCATTGACAACCATGACTGCTGGAACTATGTAAGCACAATTTTCAATCCCCAACTTAATTTACACAAAGAATATACAAGTGCCTACCTTATTTATTGATGAATGTTGGCATGCAGGGGCTATATTTGTCCAGATAGTTTACAACATGGACATTTCTCAGTCAAATCCGATGTTTATAGCTTTGGTGTAGTTCTATTTGAGATTATAAGTGGAAGAAGGATTATAGATTTTCATCGATCAGAAGATGCCATTAGCCTTTTAGAATATGTAAGTGTGTTTGATTTTCCATAATCATTATATTGGTTTGGTCATTTTATGCCTCATTCCAATTTTGAGTTTCAAATTGTCTCAGGCGCGGAAATTGGGGGAAGAAAACAGAGTGTTGGATTTAATGGACCCGGCTCTACATGGAGTTTGCAATGCAGATCAGTTTGTTAAGTACGTAAATATTGGACTTTTATGCGTACAATTTCACCCAAATGACCGACCTACCATGTCAAATGTTGTTACCATGCTTGAAAGTGAAGTTGCAATAGTTCCAACTCCAAAAGAACCAACATTTGGTTCATGGCAAGACCTTTCTGGCAAAACAAGTTTTTTTACGACACTGAATACATTTACGGAATCAACAAGTAGTTTAGAAGAAACATGATTATGCTTGATATCTATGCAAGTTATCATGAGTCTGTCCTCTATTAGACTTGCAAAGATTCTAGTGAACCAAACATTTGATATCAATTCTGGCAGCTTGTCGGTATGGTGCTTCCCTGAAAAATCTTTTTTATTTTTTATTTTTTTTTAAGTATATTTTGGATCGTTGGGTTATCATTCCTTTGCCCGGAGCCATTTTGTTCTGGGCCAATATGTGTGCAGCCATTTACATTAGTCCATATAGGAAGTGCACCCAATAATCAGTATAGGTAAAGAAACGATCCACTCTTTTCCAATTATTGAGACGATCCGGCTTAGGTGCTTTAACTACCGCACCATGCTGTTAAATCTCTCAACAGCGGGGATTAAACAGGAAAAAGAAAAAGAAAACAAAGGGCTGCGATATCACGGAACCCGCTCCTGCTCTCACGCTTCTTCTTCTCCTTCTTCTTCCTTTCTCTCTCTAAACCCATTCTTCTTCTTCCTTTCTCTTCTTGTTTTTATTTAATCTTGGGATTAAACAAAAAAACAAAAACAAAAAAGTAGAGGCTGAGAATTAATCAAGACAATTTCTAACCAAATTGAGTATTTTCACGGAATTTTTCTAACCTTCTTCTCACTCTTCTCCTCAAAACCCATCTTTCTCTCTTAAATCTCTTCCTTTCTCTCTCTAACCGCCTGGGTTGGTGTTTTTGCAATTCATGATGAAGAGCATGTTGAATGTGTAGAAGATTGGACCTCAAAACTGGGTTCAATTTAAGAACAACCTAAATCTTCAAGAACACCAACCCAAGTAGTCAATAGAGAAAAAACACAAAGAAAATTCAAGCCACATGCAACAAAAAAAAAAAAAATCAAGCCACAAACTTCTCAAGAAAACCAACATCTTCCTTTCTTCCTCCCAAACCAAAAGATTTGGGGATAACTTCTATAAAGAGGTGGCGTAAACCACCTCATTTCTGCCTACCGATGAACATTTGACAACTAGGATTATTACACCAACTAAAATAAGATGCAAAACACTTGATTAAAAGCTCTTTCTCCCAAAATCACAAAATCCCTCATTTTTCCCTCTCCCTCCCGCTCTCTCTCTTTCTCTCTCTCCAGCGGCGCAGACGCTTACTCCCTTTCTCTCTCTATGATTTCTCCCTCTCCTCCATCTCTCTCTCTGGCGGCAGCAGAGGTCTTGCCGTTGAAGACGCCGGAGAAGACACCGTAGCCCAGCCCGACGCCCGAGAAGATGCCAGACCTCTCCGGTGCTCCATTTCTCTCTCTCTCTCTCTCTCTAGCCCGACGTCGGTTCCTCTCTCCGGTGCTCCATCTCTCTGTCTCTCCTCACCGGCGGCAAAGAAAAAAAATCTGGTTTGGTCGAGGCAAAATTTTTGTTTTTGTTAAAGGAACAGAAATGAATACTCTGTCTTGATTGTACCCTCAAAAAAAAAAAAAAAAAGGAACTGGCTGGCAAAATTTGAGTAAAATTTTCCTTCTCACCGAACCACAACAATCAATATTAAGATCATGTAGGAAATTATAATCTGGTTCTAAAAACATTTGAATGCTTAAAACCAGTTTCGGTACATATAAAAAAGGGGGCAAAAGTTTGCATAAATTCGTTCTTTTTTTTATCTGGTTTTAGTGTCATTATTTACTGGACAAAAGAGACATTGAAGCTGTGATTATTTTCAAATTCTTTGGTTGATCTTGCAGATTCGCTACCAACCATCAATGCCACAAAAGTTTTGACTAAAACTTGGACCAGTTCAACAATACCAAAGTGAACAATTGCAGGGAATTAACCCAAAATTTCTGAGTTATCATGAATTTTCATATTGCATTGACCATCATCAAAATCTGCATAACATATACATTCAGAATTCTTGTACTCTGACGGCAGAGGGATGCCACAATGAACCACATACAACCCCACAAAAAATATCTTGTGTATTACAACCTCACAAAAAATATCACACCACACAACACAAATCACAAAAAATATCTTGTGAATTACAACCTCACAAAAAATACCACAACACACAAGTCACAGTAACTTCAAGGAGCTCCGTATGCGTTGACGTTATTTGCACCAATATCAAATGTAATGGTAGAGGGATGCTCCAAAGTTGGCAAAGAACACTGTAAATAATTCATAAATAAGTAAAATTAGATAATTGACAAAAATTAACTTGATGAAGGATATGTTAATTATAACTACTAAAATCTCAGCTTCATAAATTTTTTAATTACTACCATTGCTGCAAGAGGATAACAACATTCTTCAATTATAACTACTAAAATCTCAGCTTCATAAACTTTTTCTTATAAAAAATCTAAAATTAACAACTTGCTTTTGATATCATAGCCAATAACCCTACCTTACCAAGACAACTGAAATATCAACGAGAAGGAAATTAAAGAGAAAAAAAATCGCACTGCATTCAAATAAGTATCTACTATCAACAGAAATTTTTTTCTTTGTTGCCGGTGTGTGTTTGTCGTGTCTGTCCGTGAGAGTGAGAGTGAGAGAGACCAAGCCAGATTTTTTTTCTTCGCCTCTGGTGAGGAGAGAGGGAGAGAGAGATGGAGCACCGGAGAGGTCTGGCGTCTTCTCGGGCGTCAGGCTGGGCTATGGCGTCTTCTCCGGCGTCTTCAATGGCAAGACCTCTGCTGCCGCTGGAGAGAGAGATGGACGAGAGCGAGAGATCAGAGAGAGAAAAAGGGAGTAAGGGTCTATGCCGCTGGAGAGAGAGAGAGAAAGAGAGAGAGGGAGGGAGAGGGAAAAATGAGGGATTTTGTGATTTTGGGAGAAAGAGCTTTAATTAGGTGTTTTGTATCTTATTTTAGTTGGTGTAATAATCCTAGTTGACAAATGCTCGTTGGATACCAGATGATAACAATCTTTAGCTGAAAGAAAGAAAAAATTTCTAGGAATGTTGGGCAGAAAGGAGGTGGTTTATCCTCCTCCAGATAATATCCTTCAAGAGCATTTGTGTTCACGTGGTTGCTGGAAGCCAGAAAATTGCTCAAATGAGTAAGATGATTGTTATGAACCCAGGAGGGCCACTGATTACCAGTAGATGTTATGACACGGAAGACTGCTCCATCACATGCCCACTTACTAGTCATGCAAGCAAGATATATATGTATATATAGAGAGAGAGAGAGAGAGAGAGAGAGGTGGATTTGATTTGGCCAAAGGGAGCCATCCTCATCGTTTTGCCTTATTATTTTTCTTTTTTTATTTATATTTATTTTGGTTTTAGTTTTTAGTGTTTTTTATTTAAAAAAATTATAAGAGTATTTTTGTCTTATTAAAAACTTTTTAAAGTTATTTTTATCTTTTTGTAGGACTTGGAGCGCGTTGACAACTTGTTTTTGTAGTTTTGAAGGAGAGTATTGTTCTAATTGAAAGTTTTGAGATGACATTATTAATTAGTTAGTAGTTTAAGGGGTTGAAACTTTGAATTTAATGAATTCCTCTCTAACCTTTCTTTTCTTTTCTTTTTTTCATTATTATTATTTATAATTTTTGCTATTCTTTTCTTTTTTATGTAGTCATTGAAAGAAGTGCGATAGTTAGAAAATGAATAATTAAGTTGTAAGCCACAAAGGAACTTCTTAAGTCCAAATATTCTAATGACAATAGATAAGCGTCATCAGTAGAGAAAAAATTGTTAAAAATAATAATAATAATAATAATAATAATAATAATAATGATATTACCTCCACGATAATCAAACAATTTAACATTTTCAATGGTTTTAGGATGGCTAAAATTATTAAATAGGCGAAAACTTTCCAATAGCTTCATATTTGGGTGTATATATGTTCAATAGTGTGCGAAAATGTCACCTACGATAGTTCATAAAAAAGTAGGATGAGAAAAAAAAATCAAAATTTAATATATATATATATATATATGGGTATGTTTGGATAAGGAATTGAAAAATGAAGTAGACTGGAAGTCTAGAATCAGAGTGATTTGATTGATATGAGAAAAAATATTTTGTATGAAAAAGTAAAACAAATTTGTGTGTAGTGATTTTTTTATTTGAATAATAATAAAAAGCGATTGATGTGATGTAAAAAATAAGAATGATGGAGTTGATTTTGAGAGGAATAGTGTGAGATGTTTTTTAGGTCTCATCAACTCCTTTGACGAACGGAGCCTATATATATATATATCATTCCTATATCTTAGTATGCTGACATGGTTATGACAATTCAGCCATAATTTTATTATTATTATTTTCATAATGAATGATCAAAGGGTGTGTGTGATTTAATTTGTATTTCCCAAGTCAATATATGTGTGGGGCTCATATGTCTTTACCTTTTTAATTGGTTTCGGAGACCAATTTTCAACCGACAGGAAATTGGAGGTTTTTAGTGGACCTCTTTAAATAATAAGTACTGTTGTAATGCCTCATGAAAATCAATTAACTGGTAATTGACTTCATGGTTCGCCTCTCAGCCTTGTCCCTCACAGAACAAGATTTAGGGATCTTAATCTCTCCTAAGAAAGACTACAGCAGAAGACTTTCAACCATAGGAAAAAGATAGCAATAACATAACCACAATAACCAGAATAATAATAAAGCATCATAATATAGATAGGTCCTCAAATATGCTGGTCAAAGACGGATTATCATAATAGTACAGATCATAAATAATTGTTTGAGAATAAGATCAATGCCTAAGCTTAAGTAAAGCTAACATGATGACAATCTCTATCATCTTTGCGATGGATCCTCCGTCGTCCAACATGGACTTCAGCCAAATCGGGTCTAAGTCCTCAAATATGACCCGTATCAAGTACCTTTCCAAATTGCTTGTTTCGTCTCAACGACGTCTCTTTGACTGTGCCAACTTCTTCCCAATCTGACGTTAGCGTTAGATTCCTTTTAAAGTTGGAATACTTCAAAAATGTCTCGATATGCCAATTTTCGTGCACATCTTTAGTCAAATTGGCCACTTCCTATCTTCTTTTTGGAAGCATTCCCACATGATCGCCTATTCTCTCTTCTATTCATATCAGAAATAAGAAAGATCATCCCCTATAGTCCTTTTCCCTCATTCAATTAAAACAAAAAACAAAAAACAAAAAAAGAAAAGAAAATCACTTGCTAACGTTAAGTTAAGGTATATTTCAACACCCAACCCATAAGCCTTACTAATTAAATTGCAAACCTATATTTTTACCCTTTTTTTTTTTTTAAGAGAGAGAATAAAACATCTTTAGGATTCATCATTAGTGACATTAGTCGCGAAATTAGTACATGCATTCTTGCATTCATTAAAACGGTCACTAGTCACAAATTTAAAGAGTTTGTCCTAGTGCCTCTATATAACACCCCCAAAATTAGCCTTGGCTACCGGGCATGGTTACTGGCAATCAATCCAGTAAAACCAACTTGTGGCTAAATGATGAATTGCCCATCTAAGCATTATCAGAGTTAATGCATAGGAATGTGAAATAGATCTGAGAAAAACTATTAAATCATCAAATGGACAAGTGTACTCCTCGAATAAAGACATGGAGCAACTAATAATAAAATGCAAACATGCTAACAGTACGAAGAATCTTAGGATAAAGATGTGGTGGCAACCGCACCATTCCTGAGTCCTAATAATAGGCTTCTTATAAGAGTAATAACAGCTTAAGTCTAAAGACTTAGTAAGTAAAACTCACAATTATGTATGATATGGGCTCTTTTTTTTTTAAGCAGAAATAAACGTCCAGTTCTTGGTAAATATTCGAAAAGAGACGTTGTCTTCGTTGATACACCTTTAAAATAACGTTTGGTTTGACAAGAAGTGGTGTACTCCCGATGGCAATCGCGTAAGTATTTTAATGCAAAAAACCTAATGTTTTATAGGTCATAACTCTGATGTATGGTCTACCCGAGATATTACCCTTTCTCAGTAGGGTTCGCGTTATCCCGAGGGACCTGTAATACAACACCGATGCCCTGGATATTGTATGCTACCATACATAACATTAGTGATATGACCGAGTCCCACATCGGGTGGCCTACACCACTAATGATGTACATCCTGTAGTGACCGTCCGTTAAGGCTACACCGGTCACGAAACAGCCATTGGATCCAAGGCTCATATAACACACATACATTTGACCATAGAATCAAGTCTATATAGTAAGCCCATGGCCATTGTTCCGCACGTACTGGTATACCATGTCATACAATGCATCTTATCAACCAGTTAATTAAGACAGTTACCAAGTAATTACGAAAAGGTAGACATGCTCATATTAAGCTCGTAGTCAGTAACTGACATATCTCACGTTTTTAGGAAAAGTGTTTGTAAGTGTTTACTTACCTCGTGCGCTCGCTTGAGTCCTCCGATATTACAAAACCCTGCTATAACGGAATACGAAGCATCGTTACGTGCAGTAGTAGAGGACCTCTACGAGTATGGAACTAAGCCTTTTCTAATGAAAGGATTGTCAGACTTTAAAATACACAAGAGTGAGGCTTAAGGGCAGATGCCTTGTTTCCTGGCTGTACGTACGGGCTTGAGGGCGTACATCCGGTTAGTGAGTTAGGCATTACGGTCAAAAGCTCCAAATTGTGTTTTAAGGCTTCTATGAAATCTATAGGCTTCTATGTCTCCTTCTAGGTTATTAAATAAATACATGCATCGTAAGAAAACTCAATATTATGCCATACAAGGAATCAAAGAGGCTCTTTAAACTCTTTTGAAGATATTTGTTGGTTTTGTAAGAAAGAATGCAAGAACTTTAACATGGTGCCTTTAAAACTTAGAACATTAGAAAAGCAACAAGAGCAACAACAAGAGTATTGAAATGGGCAAGGGGTTATCTTAGAAAATGGCAAGAACACAAGGCTCTCTCTCTTCTATCCAAATCACTCTCAACTCACAAGAACACTCACATAGGTGATTACAGAGAGTCTGGGGGCAAAAAATGTGTTCAAGGGATGAGGGGAAGTAGGCTATTTATAGGTAAGAAAAGTTGAGGGCGCTATAAACTATTCTGAAAAGCAGCGTACGTACGGACGGTACTATAGGGGCGTCCGTCTAGTACTGTTTGCTCAACGCTCTAAAGGGTGTATCGTACGTATAGTCATTAACTAGTGGTCAACCCAAAAGTAAGGGATGTTCGGTGTGGTCCCCTGTACCTACGCACTATAGGTTAGAGGCGTATGTACGATGGTCCCATATGGTACGTCCTCACTAAAGACAAGTGTGTACGTACAGTGGTCCCCTAGCGTACGTATGGTCAAAAAGGGGTGAGTTTGGGTTTTTGCCTCAAAAACTTCCAGAAGTCTTGGTTATGTGTATGAGCTTAGGTCTTTTTGTTATAAAACTATGTTTTTATAAAATCTTTAGTTGCTTTTGTAAAAGTCTTTTGATAAAAACGATTATTTTTGATCGCGGTATTACACTCTACTCCTCTCTTCTCTCTCTCTCCTTTCTTTTTGCCTCTTGTAATTAAGGCTCCAACTACATTTATGGAGGCCTACTTGTTTCTTTAGAGGACTTATCCATCGTCCTTTTGCAATTTTTCCTGCTTCAACAGTAGCGTCATCTCCTCCTGCATCACAAATTATCCGGTCTTCGTCTTCTACAGTTTTTCCCAACATCAAATCTATTTCCTCTTTTAAATTTTTGGATTTAGTATTTTTAAAACCATATCTATTCACTTTAGAAAGTCCTACCCCTAGACAGGGCCGGCTCAACATATTTTGGGGCCTTAGGCAAAACTTTGAAATTGGGCCTAAATCTTTTTTTTTTTTTAAGTAACAAATTTTTTTTTTTTTAAAGTAACACACACACACACACACACACACACACACATATATATATATATATATATATATATATATATAATTCTTCTACTCGCTTTTTGAGATGCAAAATTTCTGATTAAATTTTTATATTCAAGATTTTCTAATATCTTTTTTTCAATTGATAATATGGCTAATCCATTTAATCTCTCTTGTGACATTGTTGATCTTAGGTAGGATTTTATCAATTTTAATTTTGAAAAACTTCTTTCTGCAGAAGCAATTGTAACAGGTATTGTCAATAAAATTCTATAAGCGATACATGCATTTGAAAAAGAATCAAGTCTTTTTATATAATTTAATATGTCAATTGGAGCACTTTCTTCTATTTGTAAAATTTCTTTTAAAACTTTTAGTTCTGAAAATAAATCTAAACCATCAAGATCATGTTTTAGGAAAGATTCTAGATTAAGACATTTATTTTGCAAACTATCATCATCTAGTGATTTTAATTTCTTAAAATTAAATAAAAAACCAAAAATATTTTCGTATATTTGAAATTGTTCAAACCTACTTTGAATTGAAGAAATAGCTTGATCTACTATATATAAGAAGTAATCAATTCTAAAAGATTCTTCAGCAGTTTGTGTTGTCTCGTCATTAGCATTCTCATCAAACTGTTTCTTTCTACGAATTACACGTTTTTCACGAAAAACATGTTCTATTTCCATTATGGTTGCAATCTCTTTAGATGAAATCATAGCCGATGTAAATCCAGTTTCTCTATAAGTTTTAAAATAGGAAATAAGACCTTCTAATTGATCTATAGCAACATCAATATGCATGTCTTTCGATTGTAAATTTTTACTAACATTTTTAACAGCAAATAAAATATCATACCAAATAGTCATACTCAATAAGAATTCAAAACTTTCAATCTCATAGGTTGCTAAACAATTAGCTTCACTTTTTGTTTTAGGATCTTCACTTGTTTTTGCTAATTGTAGCAAAGCCTCTCTTATTTGTGGAGTTTGAAATTTTATTGCTTTTATACTTTCAATCCGACTTTCCCAACGTGTTTGTGATAATGGCTTAAGAGTTAAACTTGACACATTATCTAGTAATATTTTCCATCGTTTTGTAGATGACGAAAACAAAGTATATATACGTTGTACAATTCCAAAAAAAGATATAGCTTTAGGGCATGAATTAGCAATATCACATAGTACAAGATTAAGACTATGACAACCAGAAGGAGTGTAAAATGCTTTAGGATTTATATCTAGTAGTCTTTTTTGCATCCCTCGTTCTTTTCCCTTCATATTAGATCCATTATCATAGCCTTGTCCTCGTATATCACTAATGTTAAGTTCAAGTTTTTTGATTAACCCAATCATTTCAATAAAAAGACATTCTCCAGTAGTTTCATCTACTGTTATAAATTCTACAAAATATTTTTCTACTTTTATTGGATTTTCTGAAATATTAACACATCTTAGAATGAGAGACATTTGTTCTTGATGACTTGCATCTGGGGTACAATTAAGTATAATTGAAAACTATTTTGCTTCTCTAACTTTTTCAATAATACTCTCTTTTACTTCTGTTGCTAACAAATGTATCAATTCATTTTGTATATTATGTCCAAGATAATGATTATGAATTTCCCCATCTTTAATACGACGAATATGCTCTTGCATTACTGGGTCAAATTCTGCAATCATTTCAATTAAACTTAAAAAATTTCCATTATTTTCTTGGTAAATTTTTTCATTTTGTCCTCTAAATGCCAAATTATTCTTACCAAGATTCTTTACTACAGCAATAATTCTCAATAATACTCTTTTCCAATGATCTTTCTCTTTATTAATTTGTTCTTGGACATTTTTATCAATTGTTTTATTTTTTAACAATCTCATTTCTAAATCAATCCAATCATTCATGTTAGTAATATGTTCATTGGTTGTTTTATGACTTTTTAGTTTAGCACTAAGATTTTTCCAGTCATTAGTCCCTTCATTAGCTAGTTGCATTCTATTAGGTTTTGAATTAAACAACTTGCAACAAAAACAAAATACTCTATCTACATCTTTTGAATAGACTAGCCATTTTCTATTATGTTGCTCCCCATTTGATAATTTTCGATATAATATGTATTAGAAAAATGCCTAGAGTTCTTATCTTTAAGAAAATCTATAGTATTCTATCTTATTGGACCATTTTCTACTAACAAATCCCTTAATTTTGCATCAATATTTTTCCATTGGCCAGGGTCATAAATATTTGTAGCAATAGATTTAGATACATCAATAACATTTTCATTATCTTCTAATTCTTTTTGATGAGTTTCTTGTTCATTTATGAGTTTTTCACCTAAATTATCCTCAATATTTTGTTTATTGCTAATAACAAATTTATTTAGAGCTCCTCTTTGAGATTCAATCAATTTGTCTACATTTTTTTTTTTTTTTTTATTTTTTTTTTTTTTTTAAGTTTTTCATATCCAGATGCATATTTTCTAGTAGACATGTTTAATTAAAAATACTAACAAATTAAACAAACACGATTTATCAAAAATAAATTATGACTATAATAAAATAAATGACAAAAATAGAACAATAAAACCTGATTTGGCAAAGGAATTATGAAGCAGTTCTTGAAGATAGGATAAGAGACTTAGTCACTCGGAGTCGAGAGGAAGAGAAAATGATGAGATAGGTAGAGAAGAAAAACTCAGAAAAGAGAAAGTAAAGAGGAGAAGTAAAGTGGCAAATATAGAGACTGATATTTAAAATGCCCATGGTGACAACAATTTATATTTTTGGCTTTTGGCTTTCCCTATATGGCTAAATAATAAATAAAAAATAAATAATAATATTTTATTTCTTCTAACGTTTATATTTTCATCAAAAACAAAAAATTTCTAGAGGCCATGATGATGAATGAATGAGGTAGGCGTGTATAGTGTACTGTAGCGTCAGGGCGTCAGGGTACTGTAGCGTCAGCTCTAGGGAATTGGCCTCAATGATGTATAAGGCTTTAATGCTTTGTCTTTTTTTAATTTATTTTTTGAATTATTTTTAAAATTTATAGTGGATTTATTAATTGAGGTCTTATTAAATTGAGGCCTTAAATTTTGATAAAAAAATTTTTAAGCCCTATTAAAAAAAATTTGGGCCTTCAATTTTTTTTTTTGGGTCCAAAATAAATTTTTTTTTAACTCAAAAATTTTTTTTTAGGCCTTATTAAATTGGGGGCCCTAGGCGAGGGCCTAACTCGCCTAGGGCCTGAGCCGGCCCTGCCCTAGAAACACCATTCCACCTTACTCCCTGCCTTCCGCTTCCAACTGCCGCCAAAGTCTTCTCCATCTGCCCACCACGCCACAGATTCAATGATTAATTTTTAATAGTTTGTTGATCAGAGAGGTCTCTCCTAGTCAATGACCTACAGTGAAATGATATGCCAGGGACTTTAAAAATTGACAGGTCTAGAATTTTTGGTGTTTGTGTCTCCTTATTATTTTTTACTCCATCTTCTCTCGTACGTTTTTCATTGCACATTTATATCTCGTAGCACGATGATTGTTATGAACCCAGGGCCACTGCTTACCAGTATGACAGTATACATTATAGGTGTGCAGAATTCAGAATCATCACATGCCCACTTACTACTCATGCAACTATGCAAGCAAATATATATATATATATATATATATATATATATATATATATATGTGTGTGCGCGTGTGGGGATTTGATTTGGCCAATGGGGTGCTACCCTCATCGTTTTGCCTTTTTATTTTTGTATTTATATTTATTTTTAGTTTTTATTTTTAATTTATAAGAGTATTTTTGTTTTTTTGAAAAAAATTTAGGGTCATTTTTATCTTTTTGTTAGACTTTAAAGATATTGACAATTTTTTGTAGTTTTGGAAAGGAGACATTGTTCTAATTGAATGTTTTAGGAAGACATTATCAATTGAATAGTGGAAGGGGGAGCTTTGAATTTAATGAATTTCTCTATAATATTTATTTACTTTCTTTCTTTTTTATTTTTCATTATTATTATTTATAACTTTTGCTATTCTTTTCTAAGCATTTTAGAATTTCCAATTTAAATTCAAACAGATTCTACAGACTAAACCTTAAAAATATTGAAAAACCTAACAAGGAAATCCCGAAACTTCACTGACTCAAATTAAATAAAACCCTAAGCAAATCAAATGAAGATAAATTTTGGAGTTGCATCGGAGGTCAAGCATACCTGAGAAGGAGAACGTATTCGAGCGCACATCAAACCAAGGAGGACGTCTTCGAGCGCAATTGAGAAGCGAGAAAGCGAGAAAAATAGAGGCGAACATTGAGTTTCTTGGATAATAAAAAGGCATAAATGAATATATACTATCAAACAACTGTTACTTAAAATAATAATAATAATAAATTGAACGATGGAAGTCTTTTCTTAATCTTTATATTTTATTACGGCCATTCACGAACGATGGAAGTCTTTTCTTTCATGGCATTCATTGAGCCCGTTTGATAGTCTTAAGGGTTGGGACTGTTGGGTAGGGATGGAAAGGTTATCGTTTTAATTTATTTATTTATTTTTTGCTTAATCTTATCGTTTTAATTAGGTTGCAAAAAAGAAAGAAGAAAATGTGACAATACTCAAAGGTTTCTGACCTGTCAAAACCTACGATTTTTCAATTTTTTATTTTTTTAAATAGGAAGTTGGTATTCGAATTTTGAAAGACATAAGATCTTACACAAATCAGTCCATGCGTTTTAAGGTCCTTTAAGAGTTGTTATGATTTTTTTTTTTTTCTTTCTAATTTCCACATTAATGTCTTCTCTCAACTAATGCCCGACATCTAATTGATGAAGTTGGAGAGGTTTTGATCTCCCTACATCATGGAAGGATCAATATATAAAAGGTCAGGAATGTAAAGCGAGCTCAAAATGGCACAGCCAATCGGCGTCCAAAGGAAGCATTAGCTATCATAGAGAAATATGTTCTTATGGAGGAATTTCTCCAATGTATTTCCGATATTATCGTAGCTGAGCATTGCACTTGGATTTAGTCATGTGTTGGAAAAAGCATGGTCGTAAACTTTCTATGCAAAGTATTGATTCCTAAAATTTAATTGGGTATGGTTTATTTGGAAAATGTTGCAAAAATTAATAAAGATTGAATGAGTCCTGAATAGGTAGCTGAATTGGCTGAGGACGATCATGAAGCGGAGATCATTAAGTTCGAATCGCCCCTCCCCATTTTCTTGTGTAGACATGTCAAAAATAAAATAAAATAAAGAGTGAGTGAATAATTTTGTCTCAAATGGGTTAAACTTGATCAATGCAATTTAAGAGTTTTCCATAAAAATAGAATTTCAAAATTTACGTGTAGAGACTTTAATAAGCGTGGGTGGCTATAATTTTTTTGAACTAGGGTTTTTATTAAAAGAAAATATCATTGTCAGGAAAATATGTAATATTTGTGCAAAATAAAATTTTACTTTAATGGAAGAGATTCGATCTTATGCCCTATTAATACTTGATATGCAAATAGTAATAGGTATATATGAAAATCCATTAATTCATGAAATAATTAAATCGGAAAAATTAATGTAATAATTAGTTTTTGGTAATTGAGATTTACTACCCTTTTTATTACTCATCATCTATATGTAATGATTTTAATTAAGGACTTAAAGGAAAATCATGAAATTGGAGGAGAATTTGGATAGCTACATCTATAGCTAGTTTTTTTTTTTTTGAATTGGTATTCCATTACTCAAGAATAAGAAAGACCTTTGTCAAGGAGTACAGTTTGGTGGATACATTGAGGGTAATCATTCGGTAATAGCTGATTGCCCGAAACTGTAAGTCCATACTTAGCAAGAAGGTGAGCTACAGTGTTGGCCAAACGCCTTGTGTGGCAAACCTGCCAGTCTGGAATGCTATTGAGAGAAATCTTTGCATCATTAATCAGAGAGCCAAAACGGTTCCAACAGCTTTCCTCTCCTTTCAAAGCTGTAACCACCTCAAGAGAATCGCCTTCAAGTATGACCTTAGAGAAACCCATACTCAAGCAGACTTCCGTGGCTTTCCATGCAGCTATGGCTTCTGCAACAGTTGAGTCAGTAACTAGAGGTCTCGACGCACATAGAGTTGCCAAGACATTACCAGAGTGGTCTCGTGCTATTATTCCGATTCCCATCTTCTGTTTCCCAGAATCAATAGCAGCGTCCCAGTTAAGCTTTATTACACCCGGAGGGGGCTTTTCCCACTTCTTGGCTGGCTGACCTGCACACTTTGGGCTCTCCATTCTTCGTCCTTGTTCCGCTTTCCGGTAATTTTCAAGCTGGGATGAAGCTGTTTTGATGACCTGGTCTGGCGTTGTGAAGGCTCCTCCAAATACAACACTGTTCCTCCGCAACCATAAGCCTCTAGCCACCGAAGCCATCATCTGCAGTTCCTCCTCCTCCAGTCTCCCAACCAAAGTAGAAAAAATGTTAATAAACGGAATTTCAAAAGTAGAGCATTTTTGAATTTTCCTATTGCAAGCAGCCCATGTGTCTCGCGCAGATTCACAGCTCCATAGAATGTGCTCCACTGATTCCTCTTCCAATCTGCAAATGGGACATAAAGAGTCCTCCAACACCTTTTTCCTCCTGAGATTGAGTTTTGTTGGAAGGATGTTATTGCAGGCCTTCCAAAGAAAAACTCTTACAATAGCAGGCACTTTAATTTTCCACACCTCCTTCCAGAGACTTTTGCTGGCAGTTGGGTTTGAGCTGCTGCCTCCACCCTCCTCCATGCTAGCTCTGGCCATGTGATAGGCACTTCGAACTGTGAAAATACCAGTCTTATTTCCCAGCCATACCAGAGTATCTTGCTGCCCTGCCAAACAAACTGGGATATTACCGATAAGGGCAGCTTCTTCCTCACTAAAAAGCTCCTTGATCAGTGAAATATTCCACCAGCTTGTGTCTTCGTCTATTAAGGCTCTGACTTTTGAGTTAGCATCTAGCAGACGGTTAGGGGTGTAAATGGCATATGTAGAAGGGGATGGTATCCAGCGGTCCCCCCAGATGTTGACAATCCTCCCATCTCCCACTCTCCACATCAAGCCTTTGTCAAGTAATTTTTTAGCACTCCATATGCTACGCCACGCATAGGAGGGGGAGTGACCCAACGTGGAGTTGAGAAAAGTGTCGTGTGGATAGTATTTTTGCTTAAAAACCCTTGCCATCAATGAGTCAGGAAATTTTAATAATCTCCATCCCTGCTTAGCTAGTAGAGCCTGATTAAAACATTCCAAATCACGGTAACCCATTCCTCCATTCTCTTTGGCCCTCCCCAGTTTTTCCCAACTCACCTATGCAATTCGTGCTTCTTTATCTTTTTTCCCCCACCAGAAATTAGGTGGGTATGGATTGGATGACCGCCTTGAGAAGCACCTCTTTGCCTGCTTGAGATAAAAGTTTTTCTTTCCATCCGTTCAAACGACCCCATATTTTGCCTTGTAATCCCGAGAAGGCTGCAACCTTCGATTTTCCAATCGAAACAGGCAAGCCAAGATATTTCTCAAAGTGGGTAGTGGTGGACACCCCAGCCACCGAGAGAATGTGCTGCTTTGTTGCTGCCTTAGTGTTTCTGCTAAAGAATATGGAAGTCTTCTCTTTATTGATCTTTTGTCCCGAAGCTTGTTCATAAAGTACTAGGATATCTTGGATATTGAGTCATTCAGGAATATTAGCTTTGCAAAAAAGGAGGCTGTCGTCCGCAAAGAAGAGATGATTCAACCGCAGCCCCCCTCGAACAATGGGGAGCCCCGAGATCCTCCCATCACGTTCCACCTTATGGAGAAGGGAACTAAGTCCCTCCGCACACAGGATGAAAAAATAAGGAGAAAGCGGGTCCCCTTGGCGAATACCTCGTGAGGGGGTGATATGACCATAGGGCTGCCCATTAATAAGTATGGAATAAGTTACTGTACGAACACATGTCATGAGCAAGTGAATCCACCTGGCATCAAATCCCAACTTCTGCATAACAGCCTCCAAAAAATTCCATTCAACTCTGTCAAAAGCCTTGCTCATATCCAACTTCATGGCCATGTACCCCTGTCTACTTTTCATTTTTTTGTCCATGGTGTGCATAGCCTCAAAAGCCACCAAAATGTTATTAGTGATGAGCCTCCCAAGGACAAAGGCACTTTGATTATGGGATATTATGTGGGGCAGTACCTTCTTAAGCCTGTTTGCTAGAACCTTGGCACTTAATTTATAGAGCACATTGCAGAGGCTAATAGGGCGATAGTCAGTCAGGGAGAAGGGAGTTTCAACTTTAGGAATTAAAGCAATATAGGTAGCATTGATAGTAGAATCAAAATTACCATTATTAAAAAAATCAAGAACTGATTGGCATACCTCCATTTTCACCGTTTCCCACGACCGCTGGTAGAAACAAGCGGAGAAACCATCTGGACCAGGGGACTTAAGGGGGTGCATTTGCCCAAGAGCCACTACAATTTCCTCAGCTACGAAAGGCTTCAACAGTTCAACATTCATGGCATCGGTGACCCTCCTCCCCATGTCTGCCAAACAAAAGTCCACTCCAGAGGTGGATCCAGCCGTAAAAAGGTTTTGATAAAAACCTATAAAGGCTTCACTAATTTCTTCAATATGCTTCAGCTCCCTGCCAGCCTCATCATGAATCTGGTTAATTTGATTAATTCGTCTTCTATGGTCTGCCCAGGCGTGGAAAAAAGGAGTGTTGCGGTCTCCATTTTGATACCAATTCTGCTTGGCTCTTTGCTTCCATTTGATGTCTTCACGTTCTAGGATAGAGTCAATCTCCCCCTGCAACTTCAGAATCTCCTCCCAATTTTCAGCCCCTTCGCTCCTCTGAAGCTCCTCAAGGAGCTTGGTTTTTTGCTTAAGTTCCTTTTCAGCACTCCGGAATTTTCTGGAGCTCCATGTGGTGAGCTGCTTTTGGCATTTTGCTAGCTTCTGTAACACCGTGTCTGCCCCTGGTTCATCATTGTCTGCATCTAACCAAGCCTCATCCACAATCTTATTGTAATCTTCATCGTGCATCCAGCTGGCCTCTACTTTGAAACTTTTTTCAACCAAACACGTGCCGGTGCTAAACATGCAGTATGTAGCACAAGTGGCTTGTGATCCGAAGAAACTGCTGGAAGAATTCGGACTTCAGCTGTCTAGTACGTGTTGCACCAAGCTGCATTAGCAACAGCACGATCTAGTCTTGCCTTGATGAAACTTTCGTCATGATGGCAGTTCGTCCACGTGAAACGTGAGCCCTTAAAGCCGATATCACTCAATCCACACTCCATAAGAGCATTACGAAATTGTAGCATCTGTCCTTCTCTGCGCAAAGCTCTTCCACATTTTTCAGATTGCTCTATCACTTCATTAAAATCACCGATGCAAAGCCATGGTTCCGGGTCAAAGCTTTTGAGGTGATTGAGAAGGGTCCAGGATTCATGCTGTTTGGTCCAGTTGGGGTGCCCGTAAAAGCCCGTGAGTCTCCAGAGAAAGGTGCTGCCTGTTTCTTTAACCACCACGTTAATATGCCTACGAGTATAGTTTTGCACTTCAACCTCTTCTTGTACTTTCCATAATAATGCCAAGCCACCGCTCTGTCCGAGTGGGTCAACAACAAAAAGGCCTTCAAAGCCTAGTCTTATTCGAACTCGTTCCATATTGTGCTTGCTGCATTTTGTTTCCATGAGAAACAAAATGGTGGGTCTCTTTTCCTTTACCAAGTGGCAAAGGTCTCTGATTGCACGAGGGTTCCCAAGCCCTCGGCAATTCCAGCTAAGGAGAATCATGGGGATTGGCGAGGCTGTGCACCAGCCTTCGCCAATTGGTGTGCAGAGTTGAGGGGCTCATCAATTTGTTTCTGCTTCTTTGCATGTCTACTGACCGACGCTTGCTGTCCCTTTCCATTGTCGCCCTTGCGCTTCCTAGAGTGTGGTTCCACATGGTTGAGCGGACCAGCCTCAGGGGGCTTATTCCGTGCTTCTCGCTTCCATTTCTTCAAATTCCGAACAGGAATAGTATTTGGACGTGAGCCTTCCGTGACCTCGCCCATTGGACTAATAACATAATCCATGCAAGTCGTCTCTCTAGGCTGTATAGAATCTATATTGGCACCAACCGGCTCCATGTGTATTGTGGGCCCAATGGGAGAAGGCCCACCTGTGTGATTCTCGGGTGTGTTGACATTCTCTTCAGATGCTAGAACCTTCTGTGAAAACTTTCTTGTCTTAGACTTTCCATGCACGTGAGCCATAATCCCTTCCTCATTTATACCTGGATCGCCCCTCTCTTTATGGCCATATTCGTTAGACTCCGAAAAATCCGCTTCTTCATTAGGAATTAAATCCCCTTCATTGGCAGCCGCTGCTTTGGTTGAAACGCCCCAGCTCTCAGAATGGAAAGTGCCCGACTGCCCGTTACTAGCAGATTTCCTCAATTGGTCCACCTGGATAGGTTTTTCGGAGGTTATGCTACTTTCCTTTCTGAGCTCTTTCTCTTGTCCCTTCCAGCCGCCATGAAGCCCCTCATCGTCCGATGACTTCCACCACCCCTCCGATTCCTCTCCGATGTGCTTACCAACCCTGCTTTGACGCCTGTCTGAGTCTGCTCTAAGCCAGACTCCCCAATCTTTGACCCTTTGCACCTTATTCATCCGGTTATCAGGCATAATGGGACAACCATTAACACCATGAAGAATTCTGCCGCAATCAAAATAGAGCATCGGTAGTTTCTCATATTTGAATGTGACCCAGTGAGAGGTTCCGTTTAAGATCAATGCTCGTCCACGTTCAAGTGGTTCCCGAAGATCAATCATCACACGGATGCGTAGACAGCGTCCCCAACCCAATCCATCCCCAGCAACATCAACTTCAATTAACTCTCCCATTGACTTCCCGATTTTTTCCCCTATGCCCTTCGTCATACAAAGGAGGGGCATATCGTGAACTTGCACCCAAAAAGGGGAGTGCATGAACTGCATCTGTGTAGGTGATAGACTGCCTTCAAGTTGATTAAGAATCAAGATTTGTCTATCGAAAGACCAAGGCCTTCCTTCCATAATCCGTCTCTTATCATCTGCTACAGCAAATTCAAAGATCCATACGTTGTCCTGCACCTCCTTGAATACGACTCTCCCAACCGTTCTCCAGACTCGAGATAAGACAGTTTGGAACGCTTCTTTGTTAACTTTCTTTTCCCCACCAATCTTCCCGATAAGACATCTTTCCCCACGCTCACGCCCCTCCGCTATTTCTCCTTCAGTGATTGTTATACCCTCCTTCTCACCACCAGTGAGCGATATTCGACCACACAACTCCTCTAGATCGTCCGCCATTTGATGTCTACCTAGCCCTCCACGTCCGACAAACCGGCAGGAGACTTCCCCTTACCACTAAGCTTTCTACGAGAGAAACCTTAGGAAGGACCTAAGTTACATCTATAGCTAGTTGGAAAATAATTAGTTACACTCCTTTTATAATGGTAGCTATAATTACCATCACTGGCTCGATATATCTTATTAATCAAAGACGAATACAACATATATATATATATATATATATATCGCTACTAGTACAAATGGGTCTCTTTTCTCTCTAGCGGCCAGATCGAAAAGTAAAACCCTTTAGCCACACAGGGGAGGAGGGTTGGCCGTTTGGCTGCTTCCCTCCTCCCCTTGTCCTCCTCACTCCGTTACTAGTTATTTACCTGATGTCCTAGCCCCGGTATCTCCTCTCTTCCCCTTTCTTGCTGCTCCATTCCCCCTCTATTTTCTCCGTTTTTTCCCCTTCCCTGCTGCTTTTCTTCCCCCGCTTTCATTTTCTGCAACGGGCTCTGTGGCCTTGTTCTGGCTCTTTGTGAGTTCGGCTTGTGGGGGGCTTTCTTTCAAACCCCCCGCCCCCCGGATTTTGTCTATGGTTACCGCCAACCTGTGTGGCCGCTTCGCTGCCCGCTATTAGGGTTTTCGTTCATGCGCCCCCACCGCATGGAGCTCCCACGCCCCTTACGCGGCGGTTTCCAACCTGCACGGGTCTGGCTCCCTTCTGGCTACCGTCTTCTCACTTTGTGCTCCTTTTCCCTGTTTTTGGTTCTTCCTTTTTGTTTTTTCCCTTTTTTTCTTGTTTGTGGTTGTTTTCAGGTTCTGCTTTGCCGGTCTTCTCCGCGCATGTTCGCTGCCCACCGTCCACTGCTGGGCCTTTCGACGCATCCCCGCCACGATGAGCTTCCAACGCCCCTCCACTTTTTGGTTCCCGGTGTGTGCGTGATCGGAGTGTGCTATTTCTTTTCTTGTTTTATTTCCCTGTTTTGTTGCTTCTTTAAGATGCATTTGTGTTTTGGCATGTGTTTTTTCCTGTATTGTTTAATTTTCCTGTTTTGTTTGGCTTATAATAACGCTCTTTCCTCTCTCACTCGATCTATGTCACCTTCGGGTAAATTAGTTTTGGTCAAGACCTTTGGGTTGTGGATGTGATCATTATCCTGGCCTTCGAGTCGAGGAGGAAGAGTTTCGGCATGAAAGACTTTCCGCTCTCAGGGTCGAGAAATAATTGTTATCCATGCATTTGGTTGAGTTTGTCTGTCACAGATCTAGTATTAAATCTGATTTTAGTTATGGGTTAGCGGATTGGTCTCAAATCTTGTACTAAACCCGGTAATCTTGTAGCTTTATGCTATTGTTGCTTTAGAGCTTTGCTCTGTGATGTAAGAGTTTTATGCTTGTTGTATTATTAAATGAAATGTTATGTTTTTCTCAAAAAGAAAAAGCTACTAATACAAATAGAAAAAGAAAAGAAGAAAAAGCTAACACAATTCACTCTACCCAAACACATTGATGATCCATCTTAATTAACAACACATTTTTTTGTGTGTTTCCACCGACTTTTAAAACATGCATGCAAATAAATGTAATTATTCGGAGAAAGAAAATTTAAATTGAAGAGAATTTGAATTATCAAATAAGTCTCCTTTTTCTTCAATGTGTTACACGGAAATTAATTTAGAGCAGGAAACAATTTGAACACAGCTGAAGGGCTGGTTGTGGAGAATCCCGGTTGGCGAGAACCTGGCTAAGGGAAAGAGGACAACGTAACGTAATTGAAGCCTAAGAAAAAAGAAAAAAAATAAAAATAAAAGACTAATTATCGACATATTCTGATTTGAAAGATGTTCTGCATAATATTTTTCTTTAATTATCTTGATTTTCCACTTAAAAGATATATATATATATGTTATGTTTTTGTTATTTTATTTCCAGTAGATTCTATCTATTAATAGCTTTAGGTTTCATTATAAATAAGTACCAGTTGTAATAGAATAAATAACTTTCTTTTATGTGTTGATTGTGTGTGCATTGAGAACGCACATTCCCTTTCACAATTATCGCTTCCGCTATGTTACTATGTCTCTGTCTTTACACTCGAGTAAGCTTTGTGTCTTTTGACTTTTTTGAAACTATTATTATTTTTATTATGTTTCACTGATGTGAATACACTACAAAAAAAAAACAAGGTTTAGTAACGCTTGGTATCTCTATGTTCCCACTAAGCTATTCAACTCTTTGTCCACTTTACTACATGTTTAAGTTTGACGTTTTTATCAGTATCCGTCAAGTGAAGCCGAAGACGCTGCTTTCCACTGACACTCTTTTACCTACAGTAATAGGCTACACATAAATCTTTTTCTTGAGAGTCTTTGGAAAAATTACTTGTTTTTTGCTCAGTGTTTATTAATTGTAAAATTACTGATTATTTTATATAATTGTTCGATATTTGCACTAAATCTTCATCTAAAGCTAAATTACGCTGTTTTTAAGTTTGCAACGACTCTTCGTTTTATTTCAAAAATTTATTTGCCATATCTAAATTCTTTTTGAAGAAACAGTGGGGGAAATTAAATTTTGCAATTTAGTAATCAATGGCTTATGTAAATTTGTCCACCATGTTATTACCTTCTGTTTTCTTTGGAAATAATTTGCAATTTGAGCTATTTTCATTCTTCTTAAATTTTTATTTAATTTTTTTTTACTTTGTTTTGTAGCATTCATATAATTAATGTACGTTATTAGTGTACTATCTATTTTTTCAATATATTTTTTTGTTACATAAATATTTTTTGTTTAAAGACCATGTCTAGCTGCTTCATAAATAATTCAGGTCTGTAAAGACAATTACTACACTTTAGAATTAGAAGCATAAATTATTTAAAAATTTAAGTTGTTATTTGCATGCTTACAGTGTACGTAGTTTAGAGGGAACATGATCCTTTCCAGTTCATAATGGATTCACTACAAAAAATGGGATATTTTTTGACAAGGGGTTTTTGACGCGTCATTTTTGACGTTCAGCAACAGTCAAAAGGGTGGGTGTCAAAAAACCCATATTTTTGACGTGTCTACAGTGACACGTCAAAAACTTTTGACGTGTCGGTAGCAACACGTCAAAAAAATGTTTTTTGACGTGTTAAATTGACATGTCAAAAATATTTTGACGTGTCACTTAAACACGTCAAAAATATTTTGACATGTCACTTAAACACGTCAAAACATTTTTTGACGTGTCATTTTTGACACGTCAAAACATTTTTTGACGTGTCATTTTTGATACGTCAAAAATGTGTACGGGTGGTTTTTGACGTGTCATACAGTTTGACAAGTCAAATTTTTTTTTTTTTTTTAATAATTTGAATATTACTGATATTCCAATATTCCTGATATTCCTGATTTCAATTACAATTACAATAATTTCAATATTCAAATATTTCTACATAATCCACAATCCAATCTATACATAATACAATCCACATCCATAATACAATTCACATCCATAACACAATCCACAATTCACATACATAATCCACAATCCAATCTATACATAATACAATCCACAATCCAATCTATACATAATACAATCCACATCCATAATACAATTCACATACATAATCCACAATCCACCTTCACAATCCAATCCAATCCATACATAATACAATCCAATCCACATACATAATACAATCCAATCCACATCTATAACACAATCCACATCCATAACACAATCCACAATTCACATACATAATATAATCCAATCCATACATAATACAATCCACATCCACATCCATAACACAATCCACATCCATAACACAATCCACCTTCATAATCCACAATCCACCTTCATAATCCACAATCCCCCTACATAATCCAAAATCCATACACATCCATAATACAATCCAATCCAATCCACATCCACCTACATAATCCAAAATCCACCTACATCTACATCCATAATACATAATACACATCCATAATACAATCCAATCCAATCCACATCCACCTACATAATCCAAAATCCACCTACATCTACATCCATAATACATAATACACATCCATAATACAATTTAATCTACATCCATAATACAATCTAATCTACATCCATAAAACAATCTAATCTACATCCATAATACAATCCAATCCATAATCCAATCCAATCTACATCCATAATACAATCCAATCCACATCCATAATACAATCCAATACATAATCAAATTCACATACATAATCCAATCCAATCCATAATCCACGTTCATCAGCAATTACAAGAATATATATATCCAACACAACTTCATTAAACAAAATTCAATATCCAATATATATATCCAACACAACAGAACTTCATTAATAAATTAATATCAAATATTCAACACAACAGAACTTTATTAATAATATATATCCAATATCCAACAAACATATATCCAACACATACTTCATTAAACAAAATTTCAACATACATACTACATTTCAACACAACACATAACAAAACATATATATACATCAAAAAAATGTTCTAACACAAAGCAAAACAAATATACAATAAAACATTTCTGGATTATCTACTAGAAATAAGTTTCAATTAGTATCAACAAACATATAGTTTGATATATCTATATACAAAACAATAAACAGTGATGATCAGTCCTGTGGCGCCCAACTCAACACAATCATTCCCCAACTCCTAATTTTCATTACCTGCAAATGAGTTGTGAACCAATAATAATCAATACAAAAATTAAAAATTACTCTATAATATGATGCAAATATACGTAAGTTCTAAAATGGACCGCTGTACCTAGGGATTTTTAACATTATTTCTAACTGTTAACAATTGTTAGAAAAACAAAATAAAATATATAATTACCTCTGGGGGGCGCAGATCCAGACGTCGACCCGAACATTGCCTCGATCTGGCGGAAACGAGCCTCAATCGTAGCATCTTTCTTTACTATCTGGGCTTTTTGTGCTTCAATCTGCCTCGCCATCTCATCCATTGCACTTTTTTGTGTTCCCCGCTCCTCTTCAAGTTCTCTAATCCTATCTGTCATATGTGAGAACGAGGACCTCCAAGAATTTTGAGACCGTGTCTGAGACGGTGTATAGTATGAATGTATGCTGCCCGCACCGCAAAGACATTCGACCAGTGACGGACCTGCAAGCATACTCCGGCTTATTTCCATGCGCCTGAGCATACGCATCATTAGGTGTCCACTGTACCGTCCCTTCCGTCACAGTATTAGTATTTGCCGGGTCAGTGGGCATCAATTCCTTCATCCTCTCCTATACATTAAAAAACAAGTTAGTATCTCGTATAAGGAACGTTAATCATAAATAATTTATCAAAATATATATGCTTGAGTACTTACACATCTATCCCTGACCACGTCATTTGGATAGCCACCTTGTATGTGTGAGTCTTGATGTAACTTTCTGCTCGAGTTGGAGGAGTGCCTCCCCGCGGCTACGGTCTGCATAGAAAATATATCAATACAACAATAAAAAAACAAAAAAAAATTAAACAAATGATTGACCTAAACAACTGAGTATATATATATATATATATATATATATATATATATGCAATAAAGATATATAAATACCTCTTGATATGTCGCTCTAGCGAAGCTCATCGACCCGGTGTAATGAGGCATGTTGTTTTTCGCTCGCAATTCCTTCATCTTGGTTGCATACTCCTACATATATATCACTCTTAAAAAATCAGGCCTAACCCAATTACAATTAATGAAACTAAACAATTACAATTAATTGAACTAGCCAATTGCTCATTTTGTCTTCTTATTCAAATATATTCACGTTTCAAAACACAAATTAGATTGGTCATTGGGATGGTTTATGGCTCAAATTTATCTACCTTAATCGGTATAGTTTTTTTTTTTTCCCAATTTTTCCATATTCTATTTTTTGTTCCTAAAAGTTGTTTTTTGGGGAATAATAACTTTAAAATAAGAAGCATGAATATTTTTCTTTTTCTTCCTAGTTTTTCTTTAAAAAATAACTTCTATATATGTCATTCATAAAATATTTTGAAGCTCGTAATTGCTGAAAACACTTCGGACCTACCTGATTTTTCGGGTCGCACCATCTCACCAACAAGACGTTCAAGTCCTGCGGGTCGTATTTCCTGACGGCAGTTTCACCCATTCTCGCTTCACTGAGTCTGGAGTATCGCCCGGTTGGATTTTTAATGAGCGTTTTACAGAGTGTCTCCAACTCTTCAGCTTCGAGCCCATATCTTTGAAGGCGTCCCTTTTAATCGCCTCAAGATCGTACTCAGGCGGCATGTAGAACTGAGTCTGCATATATAAGTCGAACAAATTAGGCGTATAATTGCACACATTAACGTTTAAAATATAGAAATACATGTGGAAAAATATGAGCAAAAATTTAACCATACCATCAGGGTGTCCCATACATCTTCCTTCGCACGGGGATGTACATGCTCCCATTCATCCCGGAGCCTAACATAAGTCCCGACCCTTATGACGTTGCCGGTCTCTCTTCTGAATTTCATCCCGCTAAATCTTACGGGCTGCCACGCCTTATTATACTCACAGACGATTTTTTGGCCAAGGGGGACCTCCCACTTCTTGTTCGATTCTGGGATGTCCACCACCTGAAATTGGCTGCTCTCGTCTCCCCTGATACCTAACACATTAATAATTGCAAATGTTAATTATTTGAAATTTAATAGTGACTACATAAATTTTATACATATTCAAAATGAGTTTTTGAAGCATATATACTTACTTATTGCCCGGAGCTGGCGAACGCCCAACACTTCTAGAGGATCATCAGCCTCCAAGTCACCTGAGCCATCATCCACATGATCCCCATAGTATTGTGTCTCGCTGTCATCTGGGTGTGATGGCTCACTGTATGGGATGCTTGAGTTCAACTCGGGGGGGAACATCTGCTCTGCCGCGCCATGTGAACATATCCCCATCTCGGTCATGCTAGGCAGCGGAGTACCAAGATCAAATGAGGGCTCCGTGTGATACGGAACCTGCTGAGATCCTTCCCCATACTTAGGAAGTAAGAGCCTATACCCCTCATCGGCTATCTGTACGGACCCCCATCGTCTACTCTTCCCCTGTGTACTCATGTCAACCTGCAAAACACATAATATACTCAATTAATTATGTATATAATAGATGAATTTCCATAATAACCAATCAATGTAGAAAAAATTAACATTAAATATGTCAAAATAATGTGAACGAAATATATTATTAAAGTTTTAAATTTTTTTAAATCACATACGGATCTAAATTTTGTCAGATGTAGTCAATGTCATCCTGCAGATCTACGGCATTATTGCTGGTCAATAAGAGCGGCTCACACTCGTGGTAGTTGACACTTTCATCATTAGAACCTTCACCTTGGCCAACGTCGTATACGTTTCTAGGTTTAGTTCTTACAACACAAGCCCAATCAGGTTCCCTTTCATCTTGGACGTAAAAGACTTGGTCAACTTGTGACGTTAGCACATACGGCTCATCAGTAATTTCCTGGCCCCGGTGGACAAGGTTTTTGAAGCTGACAAGCAGTATGCCATACTCGTCTACTTTGTACCCCCTGTCCCTTGTATCCTCCGCCCAATCGCACTTGAACAAAACATACTTACTCCTGTCGAAGTACTCCACCTCAATTATTTCCGTCAACTTCCCATAGTATGTTTCGCCATCAACTGTTGGCACGCACACCCCGCTGTTCTGAGTCCTCTTTCCAGCATCGAATGCAATAGTGCGAAACAGCTTTCCGTTAACCACATATCTGTTATATCTGGTCGCTGTGGCCTTCGGCCCTCTACAATGCATTACCAGTTTGTCACCTAATTCCTTCCTTTGTCGATCGTCCAATGGATCAACCTGTTACCACATACGTACAATTGACCATAAGAAAGTTAAACATTATGAGTCTGTAATAGTTAAACATTACGGTAGTCTTACGTAGTCACGGTACTAATCGGAGAACAACGCATGATGTTGAGTTTCCAACTGATCCTCCGTCGTTCGCCCCCTATCGCATGATCGCCTAAGTGTATCCATGTGCACCCTACAATACAATGTTTAAATTATATTATACTTCACAACTAAGGGTACAAGGTGATATTGAACTTGTATACACTACTAACATAACTTACGTCCGTAGTTGAAGGAACTCATCCGAGTTAAACATAATGTATCGGTGAATTTGTGTCAATGTGACACGGTCGAGGATGACTCGTGTTCCCGCCCCCTTTGAACCATCCGGATTTCTTACAGTCCTATTGTGAAATGTTGGTGCGTGATCTAGATACCTTGAGCAGAACGCCACCAACTCCGTTGCTATGTAGCCCTCAGGAGCCGCTTTATTGCGGACATTAGATTTGAACACCCCAAGGCTTCTACATATGACCATAATTCATTCATTACAGTTAGTGACGGTTTTATATCGAATAAAAAATAATAAATATGAATATTAGTAAAGTTATTTTACCTTTCTGCCGGATACATCCACCTATATTGTACCGGTCCACCAAGTCGGCATTCACGGATAAGATGTACGACCAAGTGAACCATCACAGTAAAAAAACTTGGGGGAAAGACCCTTTCCATCTGGCATAAAGTAATATAAATGTCACCTTCTAATCGGTCCATATCATCTTGTGTCAATGAAGTTGAACATATGCCCTGAAGAATGCAGACATCCCGACAAGTGGTCTAACCACGTTTCCTGGCAATGATCCACGCAATGCAATAGAAAGAAGTTGTTGCATAATTACGTGACTATCATGGCTCTTCAAACCGAATATCGTACGATCACTAAGTCGTACACATCGAGAGATATTCGAGGCATATCCGTCCGGCACCCTTACATTTCGAAGCACTTTCAAAAAATGTGTTTTCTCATCCTTAGACATCGTGTGACAAGCTGCGGGCATATATGTTTGACCATCATTGCCCGTGTACGGATGAAGCGTATGTCTCAACCCCATTTCTTGCAAGTCTGTGCGGGCTTTGATGTTGTCCTTCGTTTTGCCTGGAATGTCTAGTATTGTGCCAAGAATGTTGTCCATCACATTTTTCTCAATGTGCATGACATCAAGGTTGTGCCGCAATAGATTATCTTTCCAATACGGCAACCTAAAGAAAACATTTTTCTTCTTCCACAATACGTTAGCAGTATCGCCTTCTCTTTGTGTCGGCCCACTCTTCTTCCGTTTCTTGTCTTTTTTCTTCTTATCCGCCTTTGCCTTACCGGCATTCTCATCTCCATATGCTATATCTTGTAATTGTCTAAGAATTTCATCTCCACTTGGCACATTGGGGGCACATTCAAATTCTTGTTTGCCGTCAAATGTTATTCTATTCCTCCTCCACGGATGATCAATGGGCAAGTATCGCCTGTGCCCCATATAACAAAATTTTCTGCCGTGTTTTAACCGCCCGGACTTCGTCGAATACATACAGCAGGGACATGCCTTCTCACCCTTGTTAGGCCACCCAGATAAATCTGCGTATGCCGAGAAGTCATTAATTGTCCACATCAACTGGGCTCGTAGCACGAAGTTCTTTTTTTGGGACACGTCAAATGTGCGTACACCTACAGTCCATAATTCTTGTAACTCCTCAATTAAGGATCGTAGGTAGACATCTAGATCCATTCCAGGTGACTTTGGGCCCGGGATTATCAGGGATAGTATAAATGAAGTTTGTTTCATGCACGTCCAAGGAGGCAAGTTATACGGTACAAGCATTACAGGCCAAGTGCTATGGGATGTGGTCATGTTCCCGAATGGATTAAATCCATCAGAGGTTAGTCCAAGCCTGACGTTCCTGCTGTTCGCCGAAAAGTCTGGATGCAAATTATCGAATGCTCTCCACGCTTCACCATCGGCCGGATGCCTCAATACACCGTCCTTAGTTTGGCCTTCTGCATGCCACCTCATATAAGGAGCAGTATGCTCTGACATAAACAATCTCTATAGTCGTGCTATGAGTGGAAACCACCGTAACACCTTCACCGGGCGTTTCTTATTCGATGAGATGGGTTGCCCATCCCCATCCTCATCCAACTGAATTTCATCCTTCCACTTAGATACTCCACAAACAATACATGTATCCAAATTCTTATTGTTCTTCCAGAATAACATACAATTATTAGGACACGCCGGAATCTTCTCATACCCGAGGCCCATGTCCCTTAGAAACTTTTTTGCCTCATATGTATTAACCGGCAAAGCTTCATCACTAGGAGGCAGAAACTGATTGATGAACTCAAGAAAAGATGAAAATATTGCGTTACTAAGTCCGCCAACACACTTCAAGTTGTACAGATGTACAGTAGCACTAAGCTTGCTATGTTTGGTTCCATCATGAAGTGGCTTCTCAGCCTTCTTGAGCAAGTTAGTGTACTTTAGTACGTCACCATCATCAGCTTCTTCATTCACACTTTCTTCATTCCCCTGCACCGCAACTTTAGGCTTACAATTGTCTTCCATGACACCGTGCATGCCGAATAGATCACGCAACATTGACTGCATGTTTTGACCCTGTGCTGTACCTAAACCCTGATCTGTGTTCGTGGTAGTCGACGTAGAGACTGCAACAGAAGCCCGGACAGGCTTCTCCCCATGATAATACTAGGTTCTGTATGCAATCATTATTCCCTTACCTCCTGTCAAGTGGTCAAATACCAAATCCGGCGGGTGGCGCTGCTTATTAAGACACACCTTACAGGGGCAGTGAATTTTTCCATCAGGAATTGTACAGTTCCTAACTGCAAAGTCCACGAATGATCTACACCCGTCTCTGTATTCCCTCGTACCCCTAGACTTTGCCATCCAACTCTTGTCCATAGCTTTAGCTACTGGAACCCTAATTGAATAAAGTAAATCTAAGTTAGTTAATTAGATGGTTTTTTTTTTTTTTTGAGCTTCTTTAAGAACATCATTTCAATTTTTATATTTTAACTTTTAACAAACAAACACATATATTGAATTTTACTTATAACATCTACATAATTTTTTTGTTATCATTTTTTATGACATTAACATAATATAAATTTGTAAGAACTAAATTAATTTTTTTACATATGGGCACCCTAAATAAATTACATATATATGGGACCCTAAATAAATTACATATAGCTAATTAGGTTAAATGTTGGATTTCCTTTTTTCGTTTATTATAGCATTTATGCATTTGTATGGGAATTGTAGATAAAATAAATCCAGCTTCCAATGTTAGTTGTTTTTTACTTTGTACTTACGCATCTTAGCATTTACATACTTAATTATTCTAAATTTTCAAAATATACATTAATTAACGATCGACCAAAATAGATATGCCCTTGTTAATTATTGTAGATGTTTTTTTTTTTTTGGTTATGATAAGGTGCACAAGCAAAACCTACACAAAATATGGGTCTACATCCAAATGCAAAATTTCAAAAAAACAAAATTTCAAACTATTAGGGTACGTAATTGTACATGCATGCATGCAAATACATTAAATAATATTCTCACCATATACAAACCAAACATGTGAAACAAATAATTAATATATCAAAACATATATCTTAAGCAAATAAATTAATTACTTAACCTATAAAATTAATTTGTTAATATAATTACATCAAAAAAGTTTAATAATATATATTGTATATTACATTTTTATATAATTTATTTAATTATCTAATAAATAAATAAATGAATAAATTACTCACATACAATATATATATATATACCTGATTTTCGAGTCGGAGAATGAGTTAGAGCGTGATAGGGCCTTCGGAGCTTGAGGTCGTGGTCGCCGGAGGGAGCAACGGCGGTGACGTGCGCCGGAGAGAGAACCACCGAGAGCGAGAAACACCACGTGAAAAAGCGAGATAATGGCCGGGCTGGCTGAGAGGGCGCGGGTGAGAGAAATGCTGCGGAGGTGATGGCCCGGTTGATGGAGGAAAAAAAAAATGGCGGAAGAAATTAGTTGCAGGTGGAGGAGTTGGGCGGGGGAGAGAAAGAAATGTGAGGGAAGAAACGTGTAGGAAAGGAAAAAGCAGAAAGAAAAAGAAAAGAAAAAAAAATATATAGGTAGCAGGTAGGGGAAGGCGTAGCCAGCTGCGCATGCGCCTTCCCGAGGGCAGGTCTTGACGTGCCACATGGCACGTCAAGAAGGTTCTTGACGTGCCACATGTGGCACGTCAAAACTTTTTGTCGTGCCACATGCGGCACGTCAAAAATATTTTGACGTGCCACATGGCACGTCATGCGTGCGCATGTGGCACGTCAAGAAGGTTCTTGTGGCACGTCAAAAATACTTTGACGTGCCACATGGCACGTCAAAAAAATTTGTTTTGTTAATTTGTTTGTTTTGTTAATTTGTTTGTTCTCCGATTTGTTTTGTAAATTAATGCCAATTAACATTAATTTGTTTTGTTAATACATATTTTTTTTTTTATCAAAATTAAAATTAGTTTTGATATATATATCTATATATATATAAAATTTAAATTTAAATTTAAACTTTTTTTGACATGTCAAGCATGACACGTCAAACTTATTTAAATTATTATAAATTATATTTATTTTAATTTTATTAAAATTATATTAACTCTATCATATATTTACTCTGTCCAATTACAAATAATTAGAGAATAAATAAATTAATATTCTAGACGTATAGATAATTAGACGTATCAACTGACCGACCACATATGTTGTGTTGGCCGAGTTCATGTGAGGTTTGCGGGTCTTATAAAATAAATGTATCGAGTATGTTTTATATATATTTTTATAAATAATATGACTAGCTATCATATTAATATTACTAGACTGATCGATTTATGCATGCATGATACATATATATATATATATATATATATATATATGCGCATACATACATACCAAGTAATTTATACCAATATGATAAACTATAATTTGCCTATCCAATCAAAATTAATTTTTTAGGCCAATTAACATTAATTTGTTTTGTTAATACATATTTTTTTTTATCAAAATTAAAATTAGTTTTGATATATATATATATATATATATATATAAAATTTAAATTTAAATTTAAATTTTTTTGACGTGTCAAGCATGACACGTCAAAAGTTTTTGACGTGCCATGTGATTTATAATTAATAATTATATATATTATCTTATTTAAATTATTATAAATTATATTTATTTTAATTTTATTAAAATTATATTAACTCTATCATATATTTACTCTGTCCAATTACAAATAATTAGAGAATAAATAAATTAATATTCTAGACGTATAGATAATTAGACGTATCAACTGACCGACCACATATGTTGTGTTGGCCGAGTTCATGTGAGGTTTGCGGGTCTTATAAAATAAATGCATCGAGTATGTTTTATATATTTTTTTATAAATAATATGACTAGCTATCATATTAATATTACTAGACTGATCGATTTATGCATGCATGATATATAATACATGTATATGATGTTCAAATTAATATTAATGAAATGGTTGAATTATATGCTTGCATGTAATAATTATATTAATTGGTACACAATATATATATAGAATAAGTATGCATGCATATATTTATATATTAATTGGCACGCATGTGATATATATATATACATATACACGCATACATATATACTATGTAATTTATACCAATGATAATAAACTATAATTTATACTAATGACAATAAAAATTAATTTTTTATGTCAATTAACATTAATTGTTTTTTAATGCATATTTGTTTATATCAAAATTAATGTTTATTTTTTTTAATAAATATAAAGTTTTTGACCTGTGGAATTGACACGTCAAAAGTTTTTGACGTGTTAAATTAACAAGTCAAAAACTTTTGACGTGTTAAATTAACACGTCAAAAACTTTTGACGTGTGAAATTGACACGTCAAAAGTTTTTGACTTGTTAATTTAACACGTCAAAAAGTTTTGACGTGTTAAAGGAAGACACGTTAATAATATTTTTTTTGACGTGTCTGGTTAGACACGTCAAAAGTTTTTGACGTGGCAAACATAAGTTACTGTTTGCCACGTCAAAAAACATCTTTTTTTTTTTTTGTAGTGATTGGAGAATATCCAGTTCATGGTTAAGATTTTATCTCAGAAATCTTATGGCTACAAATGGGACACATATCTCACTAATAAAAATAATAATAAAATATTATTTTAAATTAAGAAAAAAAAAAAAAGGTGGTGGCTAGCCACCATCCATTTTGGGTAGGGGTGGCTCAATGGCCGGCCGGGGTGGCGAACCACCCCATGGCTCTATGGGGTGGTTCGCCACCCCATCTTAAAGGGGTGGCCGAACCACCCCAAGAGCCTTGGGGGTGGTTCGGCCACCCCCTGGCCGGCCATTGAGCCACCCCCTACCCAAAATGGGGGTGGCCGGCCACCCCTTTCTTTTCTTTTTCTTTTTTTCTTAATTTTTTTATTATTATTATTTTTAAATGAAAATAATATTTTATTATTATTTTTATTAGTGGAATATGTCCATTTGTGGCCATAAGATTTCTGAGATGAAATCCTGGCCATAAACTGGATATTCTCCAGTCCATTATGGACTGGAGAGGATCCTGTTCCAGTTTAGAGACCCCTACGTGTTCCAAATGGTGCCATGCTTATTCTCACAATAAATTTTCCTATCCTTTTTGTTTCTAATTTTGTCGTGTCTGCAATCAACTTCGACTTATGTAAACTATTTTTTACTTGTTATATATATTTTTCACTATCGAGGGGGATCGAGCCATTTAAGCCACCCGTCCTTATAGGATCTGAGGGAGGAATTCACAACATCTTAATTTTCCAATATTTACTGATCAATGCATGTTTTCGGCGAATTATATATCCCAATACCTAATCCCCCTATTAAAGTATTTGTTTGCATCATTTTTTGAGCAACACAATTACGATTTTAATTATAATTACGCTTGTGGTGTCTTATTTCCCCCACTGTTTCTTCAAAAAGAATTTAGATATGGCAAATAAATTTTTGACATAAAACCAAGAGTTGCAAACTTAAGAACAGCGTAATTTAGCTTTAGATGAAGATTTATTGCAAATATTGAATAGTTATATAAAATAATTAGTAATTTTACAATTAATAAACACTGAGCAAAAAACAAGAAATTTTTCCAAAGACTCCCAAGAAAAAGATTTATTTGTAGCCTATTACTCTTGGTAAAAAGAGTGTCAGAGGAAAGCCAAGCGTCTTCGGCGGATACTGATAAAATCGTCAAAATTAAACATGTAGTAAAGTGGACAAAGAGTCGAAAAGCTTAGTGGGAACGTAGAGATACAAAGCAAAGACACATTCACATCGGTGAAACGTAATAAAAATAATAATAATTTCAAAAAGAAGTCAAGAAGACAAAAAGCTTACTCGAGCGTAGAGACAGAGACATAGTAACGTAGTGGAATTGATAATTGTGAAAGAGAATGTGCGTTCTCAATGCACACACAATCAACACATAAAAAAAAAGTTATTTATTCTATTATATATATATATATATATATATATATATGGAAAATCAAGATAATTAAAGAAAAATATTGTACAGAACATCTTTCAAATCAGAATATGTCGATAATTAATCTTTTTTTTCTTAGGCTTCAATTACGTTACGTTGTCCTCTTTCCCTTAGCTGGGTTCTCGCCAACCGAGATTCTCCGCAACCAGCCGTACTTGACCTTCAGCTGTGTTCAAATTGTTTCCTGCTCTAAATTAATTTCCGTGTAACACATTCAAGAAAAAGCAGACTTATTTGATAATTCAAATTCTCTTCAATTTAAATTTCTTTCTCCGAATAATTACATTTATTTGCATGCATGGTTTAAACTTTAAAAGTCGGTGGAAACACACAAAAAAATGTGCAGTGAAGATGGATCATCAATGTGTTTGGGTAGAGTGAATTGTGTTAGCTTTTTCTTCTTTTCTTTTTCCATTTGTATTAGTAGCTAAGGGCCCATTTGGGAGTGCGATTTCAATAAGTGCGATTTTAAAAATTACGTTTTTAAAAATTACGATTTTAAAATCGCTACTTTTAAAATCGCATGAGCGTTTGGTAAAACATGCTAAAAGTTTTTTTTTATCAATTGAGTGTTTGAATAACGTTAGCATATAATTGCGGTTTCATGACCAAATTACCAATAAGGACATTTCTTTATAACAGTAAAATAACTAACATTGTCTATAAGCCTTCATTTTTAACACCTATGCAAACAAAAGTATGACTTATAATTTGACATTAACTTTGAGTTTTCTACTTAGGCAATTATATATTGCTGTATTACTTGTTTCTATATGCTTTTTGTTTTGTATTTTTTTTCTTGAAACATATTCCAAATGTACATATAATAAAAATATAAGAACAATCCATCAAATTAAACTAATAATGTTTATCAAATTTAACTGTTACATAATTCATCAATAATTTAAATTAGTACTTCATAAATCACCAAAAAAAACTTAAAGGACATTAAAAATTAGCCTAAAACATAAATAATAAAGCACTGTTTACAGCCCACAAACGGATCGAGCTATATTGTCACGAACCACTTTCATCTCCTCATCATGTATATTGTCAATGTTTTCCTAACTGTTACTCCTTACATCATCATCATCATCATTATCGAAGTTATCTTTATCCCACTTAAACCCCTTATCCTTTCTGTCATGTATTCTAATAAAATTATGAAGGACCTCGGTAGCAACTACAGTGAGCATTTGGTCGTTAATATCATAACATGGCATTTGCCTTAAAATATGCCACCTATTCTTCCACACACCACGCATATATAAAAAGGCACAGTAATCATACAAACCACGTAAAATAACACCGAGAGATGGAGAGAGAGGTCCTTCCATTTATACATAGAAAAAATAGATGGTAAAAAGAAAGAAAACAAGGATTTTTGAGGGAGGGCGCTCCATCATTTTCACGGGAGAGAGTGTCGATGGTGTACATAGGGAACCCAAAGCCCTTTGGGTGTTAAGCTTTCCATTTCAGCCACCAAAACCACAAAAACAGTCACTCGCTCTCCAATACCAAATCCTTGTTAACCTAAATTAGGTGAGAGAGAGAGAGAAAGAGAGAGACAATGGGGGTGGACTTGAGGCAAGTGGAGGAGGGGATACTCACGCTCACCATGTTCGTCATGCTCGAGAACATGATCAAACGTGACAATTTTGATTCTGCTGAAGTGATCTCTCTGATAAAACCCAAGAAAAATAGTGAGAGAATGAAGAAGAAAATGCTTGTATATTTCTTGATGATAATTGATTTACATGAGGATCTATTTATACAGAAAATTTGGTTTACATAGCCGTTAAGGATTGTTGTTGTGATCTTCTATACAAGGAAATTGTTCACGGAGGATAATGTTAACGTTACAGGCTTGAGATTTTATTTTCTCAATTAATTTATGACCGTTGCTAATATTTTCTTCCTCAACACTCCCCCTCAAGTTGGAGTGGATATTCATAACACTCAACTTGCCAAGTAGGTGATGGAATTGTTTTGAACCCAGTGCCTTAGTAAATAGATCAGCAGGTTGCTGAGTGGTAGGTATGTGAAAAGTCTGAATTATGCCATCCTGCAGCTTTTCCCGAATGAGGTGACAATCAATCTCTATATGTTTTGTTCTTTCATGAAAGACGGGATTTGAGGGGATGTGGATGGTCGCCTTGTTGTCGCAATACAATTTCGCTGGTTGTGGATGTGGGATATGGAGGTCTGCCAACAATTGTTTTAACCAGGTAATTTCACAGCAAGTTGAGGCCATAGCTCTATATTCTGCTTCAGCTGAAGAACGGGATATTGTTGTTTGCTTCTTTGTTTTCGAAGATATTGGTGAGCTTCCAAGGAGTATACAATATCCAGTGACTGAACATCAAGTGTCTCTGCATCGTGCCCAATCTGCATCACAGAATGCATGTAATTGAATGTTGCTTGTGGCTGATAAGAGAATTCCTTGTCCTGGAGACTGCTTGATGTAGCGTAATACTTTATGAGCTGCATCTAAATGAGATGTGCGTGGCTTGTCCATAAACTGACTCAACACCTGCACTGCATATGCTAAATCTGGTCTGGTGATGGTTAAATAAATCAACTTACCAACTAGTCGACGATATGATGAGGGATCCACAATGAGGTCTCCATCATGCTTACTGAGTGCCAGATTTTGCTCCATGGGAAGAGTGCTGGGTTTGGCACCAAGGAAGCCTGTGTCTTCAAGTACTTCAAGAGCATACTTTCTTTGTGATAGAAAGATGCCTTTCTTTGAGCGAGCCACTTCGATGCCCAAAAAATACTTTAGGTTGCCCAGATCTTTGAGTTTGAAATGGTCACCCAAATGTTTCTTAAGCTTCTGAATCTGCTCCAAGTTATTGCCTGCCAATATAATATCATCTACATATACGAGAATAGCTGTGAAGTTACCTTTGTGGGATCGGACGAATAGTGAGTAGTCGGCCTTGGATTGTTTATATCCTGCATTAATGAGAGTGGAAGAGAGTTTTGCATACCATTGTCTTGAAGCTTGTTTAAGCCCATACATGGATTTATTGAGTTTGCAAACTCTAGTCTCCCCCTTTCGTCCGAAACCAGGAGGAAGGTGCATGTAGACTTCTTCGTGGAGGTCACCATGAAGGAAGGCATTGCTTACATCAAGTTGATGCAAATGCCATCCGCATGAAGCAGCAAGTGCAAGGAGAGAGCGGACAGTCACCATTTTAGTGACAGGGGCAAAGGTCTCCGTATAATCAAGGCCTGCCTGTTGGTTGTAACCCTTAGCCACTAAGTGAGCTTTATACCGTTCTACTGAACCATCTAGGTGATATTTGATTTTATAAACCCATTTGCAGCCAATGGGTTTCTTTCCGAGTGGAAGAGGAGTTAGAGTCCATGTGTGAGTCGACTCAAGAGCATCCACCTCAGCACGCATAGCATCATGCCATTTGGAATCTTGCATGGCCTGCAAAGATGACTTTGGCTCTTGTGCAAGGGAAATAGCAGTGGTAAAGGCACGATGGTGGTTAGAGAGGCATGTATAAGATAAAAAGGCATCAAGGGAGTAAGGGTTACCTGACGAACGCACCAACGCTGATTCAGATGATTGAGTGGTACGAGATGGTAAAGCCTGTGCAAGATGAAAATCACGTAAGTATGCAGGTGGCTGGGTCAACCGAGTGGATCGCCGAGTGACCGGACAAGGAGAGGGGGCAGTCTGGTTGGTGGAAGGGGCAATTTGAGCGTCAACAACAGGTGACAACGAGTTAGTGACATCATTAGGAAGATCAAAAGGGATAGGTAAGACCGGTAGAGATTGCTCAAGGGTGGTTTGGGCAAAAGGGAAATGATCTTCATGAAAAAGGACATCACGAGAGATGAATGTTTTGTTATGATCAAGATCATATAGACGGTATCCTTTCTCACCATAAGGATAACCAAGGAAGACACATCGTATGGCACGAGGGTCAAATTTTGATGGATTTTGTGAATGAGTGGAAGCAAAGCATAAACAACCGAAAACTCGTAAGTGATTGTATTGAGGTTTCGAGTTGTGTAACTTCTCATATGGAGATTTTCCAGATAGGAGGGGGTAGGGGTTTTATTGATCAAATAGGTAGCAGTGAGGATAGCGTCTCCCTAGAAACGTGTGGGTAAGTGGGCTTGAAAGAGTAAGGCTTGGGACATATTGAGAAGGTGACGATGTTTGCGTTCAACAACTCCATTCTGTTGGGGAGTAGAAACACAACTGGTCTGATGGATGATTCCTTTGTCAGAATAAAAGGATGGAATGGTGAATTCAGGGCCATTGTCACTACGAATAACTTTGATGGTAGTCGAGAATTGGTTCTCGACAAGGTTAATGAAGGATTGTAGAAGAGAGCGAGCCTCAGATTTATGTTGCATCAAATATACCCATGTGCATCGGGTGTAGTCATCAACAATGGTCAGAAAATAATGTACCCCATTAATGGAAGTTGTGCGGTAACCACCCCAAATATCAACATGTATTAAGGCAAAAGGTGCAGTAGAAGAAATTTGACTAGTTGAAAATGGAATACGTGTTTGCTTAGCGAGAGGACAAACAAAACATTGTTCTGAATTTGAACTACAAATTTCAGATACATTATTGGAAAGAAATGACAAAACTTTATTGGAGAGGTGACCTAATCGGCGATGCCAAAGCTGTGGGGTTGACTTTGCCACCTGACACCGTGAGGGTTTCGTGTTGGTGAAGTAATACTGGCCATCCCGCTCAGTGCGGATCAATCATCTTCATCGAGCAAAGGTCCAGGATAAAACAAAAATTAGAATAAAAAATAATGAGACAGTGCAATGTCCTACATAGTGTACGCACAGAGATCAGGTTAAAATGAAAAGTAGGAACACAAAGGATATTATGAAGGATGAGTGATGGGGAAAAAGCCACAGATCCAATGTGAGGTACAAAAGCATATGAGCCATCAGGTAATTGGACAGTACGACCATGAACAAGATGGGACTGGGTCAAGGCAGTGGGAGAACATACCATATGATCAGTAGCACCACTATCAAGAATCCATAATGAATCATCAGATAAGACAGAAGACGTACCTGATAAAGATGGTTCGGTACTACCTGCTTGGTGGGCCATGGACTGTTGTGGAGTGACGTTATTCAAAATTGCAAGGAGCTGTTGGCATTGATCAAGTGTAAAAGGAAAACTGTTGGTAATGGAAACCTGATGAGCACGTGGCTTAAGACTAGAGCCTGAGCCTGAGTTAATCTTGCAATGAGTAGGAGGGAATCTGTGAAGTTGGTAGCACCGCTTAGTAGTATGACCATCACGACCGCAATAAGTGCATTTCGGTCTTTCCTTCTTCTGAAAGCTAGAGCGGTTGTCCTTCCGTGGTGGTAGATTGCCTTTTGCAGCCAAGGCAATGCCCTCAATGGTAGGTGGGAGGGTAATGCTGCGTTGGTGTTCCTCTTGAAGGACCAAGGCATATGTACGACTGACTAAAGGCAATGGTTCTATCAAGAGGATATGTCCCCGAACAGCTGCATATGATTCATTGAGACCCATGAGGAACTTGATAGTACCCTGACATTGCTGTAGTTTGAGGCCCTCCTTTAGTGCGCCACAGGTGCAAGGAGAGCTGGGCTGAAGTGCTGATAATTCATCCCATAACCCTTTGAGTTTTGTGAAGTATGTGGCGATAGGCATGGTGCCTTGAATGAGGGTGTTGATATCTTGCTTTAGTTGGAACATGCGAGGACCATTCACTTGAGAAAATCGCTCTTTAAGGTCCGACCAAATTTCGCTCGCAAGGTTGCAATAAATAACACTAGTGCAAATGTCATTAGAAATGGAATTTAATAACCAAGATTTTACCATATTGTTGCAACGGCTCCATTGCGGATAATCTTTGGAGGAGGTCATTGGTGGAGAGATGGTCCCGTCAATGAATCCGAGCTTGTTCTTGGCGCTGAGAGCCATAATGATGGCCCGGCTCCAAGTTTGATAATTTTCTCCATTAAGAGACTGAGATGCCAATACTACACCAGGGTGATCGGAATGGTGGAGGTATAAATGATGATTGGGATCTTGGGAGCGAGGTATGGGAATCGTAGAAGGTGTGGCTTCGGTCATGGTGAAGACTATGTTTTTTTTTTTTTTTTTTGGAATGGAACACTAAATGACCTGTAGCTTAGGGAGGATGGCTAAACTACCTGTAGTTTATGACATGGAAGACATGGAAGTGTACTGTTTGTGTAGATGGGCTTTAAAAAAATTGTAAGAGTTGGGCCAAGTCTAAAAAGCAAGACAAAATGAGTAACAAAAAAAAAAAAAAAAGGATAGTGGGTTAGGAATGAGCACCTGCTGGCCGTGCCTTCTAGAAGCAATTGCTTCTTCTTGTGCAGAGAGTTTGACTACAATGAAAAAAAAATTGACCCACGCAAGAGCAATTTTTCTTTTCTCCTTGTCTCACAGAGATCAACAGATCCAACGGAAAAACTGCACCAACAGAGAAACTGTGGGATGGGTGGGGCAAATCTGACAACACGAAGTGGTGGGCTTGCTGCGGCATGGGCGTTCGACGGAAGTGATGAAACCGGCTGTACAATGCCACTGAATCAGAATTTGGGCACTGATCGGAGTGGGCTCTAACCAAACGAGTACCACACTGATGTAGATGGTGTCCTCTGACCAACGAGGATCACTGGGATGGGTAGAGAATGGCCAACACGTTTTTCTGACCGGCGAAAGCGTGTGGGACTAGTACCCAAAATCTGGCAAGAATATTGCCGACAGGTAAACAAAATGAGACTTTGTTTTCAATTGAAGAAACATATTTTTTAATCTCTAAGAATACGCTCTAATACCATGATAAAACCCAAGAAAAATAGTGAGAGAATGAAGAAGAAAATGCTTGTATATTTCTTGATGATAATTGATTTACATGAGGATCTATTTATATAGAGAAGTTGGTTTACATAGCCGTTAAGGATTGATGTTGTGATCTTCTATACAAGGAAATTGTTCACGTAGATGGAATGTTAACGTTACAGGCTTGAGATTTTATTTTCTCAATTAATTTATGACCGTTGCTAATATTTTCTTCCTCAACACTCTCTCTCTCTCTCTCTCTCTGATCCAATCCTATTTCATTGTATACTGTTACTTTCTCTACATCTGATCTGTTTCACATTTCACTTCAAACCATATATTCCTGTTTTCTTCTTTTTTTTCATGGGATATGTGTTGTATGTGAATTTTGACAAAATTATTTGCTCCATCTCTGTTTGTTTGGTGGGAAAAATAGAGAAGAGAATGCAATGCATATATAAAAAGGCATAGTAATCATAAAAACCATATAAACAGTGGAAAGTTTTACAAAAGCAAAGGAGTTATATGGAGAGAAAGAAAATATTAAGGTGAGATTATTACCTGGTAGAGGGGCGGAGAGATGGACAACAGCGACGCACACTGCTACAGGGCGGAGAAAGGATGAACGAGACAAAGAGGATGAAAAAAAAAAAAAAAAAAAGAGAGAAAGAATGGTTTTAATATATTTTAGGTGGGTATTTTTGGTATTTTTTTCATTCACACTCAAAAAAAGGTAACTATTGCCCCAAATATCTTTTTAATAGAAATTGTGATTTTGTTTGAAATTCGCACTTTTTCAAATAAGCACCTTCTAATCAGCTTATAGAAATCGCAGATTTTTTTGCAATTTTAAAATTTGCGTTTTTAAAATCGCAATCCCAAACACCCTAAAATTGTGATTTGGTTTAAAATTCCAAATTATTTTTAAAAACGCACTCCCAAACGCACCCTAAATATATATGCTGTATTCATCTTTGATTAATGAGATATATCGAGCTAGTGATGGTAATTATAGCTACCATTATAGAAGGAGTATAACTAATTATTTGCCATCTAGATGTAGCTACCCAAATTCTCCTCCAATTTCATGATTTTCCTTCAAGTTCTTAAAATCATTCCATATAGATGATGAGTAATAAAAAGGTTAGTAAATCTCCTTTACCAAAACCTAACTATTTGATGTAGACTACAATGCCTGGGAGTATATGAGGAAGACCCGAAGGGATAAATGTCTGAAGACGCCCCAGAAGATGGTGACAAGATCCCAGACTCGCGCAACAAAAGGAGTATCCCCTAGAACTGCGATTGATCGCACCTTGACTGCGATCGAGCGCAGCGCCCCTCCTTTGGAGACTGATGTTCCTAGAACTGCGACCGATGGCCCTGTCTCGGCGATCGATCGCAGGATTGAGCGCAGAAGTCCCTGGAACTACGACCGCACCTACGATCGATCGCAGGATCGGGCGCACAAGTCCCTAGTAGTGCGATCGATAGCACTCTACCTGCGATCGAGCGCACTCGGGGCTTCCTATGTTATTCTTCCGCTGTTATTTGTTTTAAACCGACTTAGTTTACTTGTTTTACTAGGATTAGGGTTGTGAGAGCCCTAATTCCGTTCTTTATTAGTACTAGGGGTTTTGGGGCTATAAATACATAATTATAGCCTCTTGAAAAGACAGTTTATGTTATTTTGATCAGTTTTCTTTCAATAAGAATTACTCAGAGGAGTTCTCTTCATATTTTCCTTAAACTCTAGATAAACTCTATTGTTTTGAGAAGAACTCTCAGATCCTTGATAGACTCAAGATCTAAGAGTTATTTATCCTTCTTCTTGTATTGTTTTATTCGCTTCCACATAGTTTGGCTGCATCAGTTGGTATTAGAGCTCAGTCACTTTCCATGGCTCCAAACACAAGAGGGAGGAAGGGCAACCGCTTTGCAACCTTGCATGACGTGTATGAACGCGATGATTCAGTTCATGAAGAACATGAGGTGACACCGAGAAGGCGTGAGAAAGGGCAGATTGCGGCTATGAGGGATCAAATTGAAGACCTCACCACCCAACTGGCCGACGCACGCCTCCATGACTGGCGTTTACGTCGACCCCCACCACGCATGGCGGAGGAGGAAGACGAAGACGACAACGGGTATGGATCTGCAAACCCTTTTGCGGAGCGCCGAACGCAGGGCCGTCGACCCCCTGCGCAAGCTCATGCTAATCGATGGGAGAGCGGGTTCAAACTTGAGTTTCCAGAATTCCACGGGGGTCTTGAGCTCGAAGAATTTCTGGATTGGGTGGCGGCAGTTGAAGAGATTCTCGACTTCAAGGAGGTACCGGAAGATCGGCGGGTTTCTTTGGTCGCAACCAAATTTCGGGGAAGGGCTGCAGCATGGTGGCAGCAATTGAAGCAAGCTCGGGCATGCAAGGGCAAGAGAAAGCTCGACAGTTGGGAGCAATTATTGGGGAAGATGCGACCCGCCTTTTTGCCACACAATTACCTACGAACCATGTATCAACAGCTGCAAAATTGGAGTCAAGGTTCGAAGTTCGTAGATGAATACACATAGGAGTTCTACAAATTATTGACACGAGTTGATTTGTCCGAGACGGAAGAGCAATTAGTGTCCCGGTATATTGGGGGTTTGCAGCCACAAATTCAAGACACATTGAACGTATTTGACCCCTCCAAGGTGTCGGAGGCTCATCAAAGGGCATTGTTAATTGAGAAGGCGTCGGCACGTGGGTCATTCAACTCCTTTGGACGTAGTGGCGGTGGAAGTTAAAACCGTTCAAGAGTTCCGTTCACAACTCGGGAGGCCCCTTCCCAAGTGAATGGCCCAAGTAAGAACCCCACACCCACGGGGCAGCCAAGCCGACCCGGGGCTGCAACAGGGCCTAAGTGTTTTCGTTGTGGAGAGATGGGTCACCGGATGACGGATTGTCGCAAGGGTGAGAAGTATGGAAAGGCCCTACTCGTTGATTCGGGAAAAGCCTTCGATGAGCAAGGTGATGGAGAAGAGCACGCAGCAAACTTCGATGACTTTGATGGGGCCGATGAAGAATTTGCCACTAGGGATGACACTCTTTTATTGATGGTGGTAGAGGGAGATGACGGACAGCGCCATAATCTTTTCCACACAATTTGCACGGTTGGAGGCAAGGGGTGCAAACTTGTTATTGATGGGGGCAGCTGTGAGAACGTCGTGGCTGAGGAAGCGGTTCGGAAATTGGGCCTTGCAACGGAGAAGCACCCTACACCATACCGCTTGGAGTGGCTCAAGAAAGGAGACGAGGTAATTGTGTCTAAATGTTGCCTTGTGAATTTTTCAATTGGGAAAAGATATAAGGACAAAGTGTGGTGTGACGTAGTGGCAATGGATGCGTGCCATATATTACTTGGGAGACCATGGCAATATGAGAGGAATGCGCATCATGATGGAAGGACGAACACGTATAGCTTCTTGGTTGACAATGTGAAGCTCACTTTCCTACCCGATCCGGGTGAATGTCCCAAACCTTCAACCGAAACGGGTCAAACATTGTTGGCCAGACATGAGTTCGTTAAGGAGATGCTCGAAGCGGATTGTGGGTACTTACTAGCGTGTAAAGAAGGCAAGAAGGTAGAAGAGGTGCTAGAAGAAGCCAAGGGGTTAGTTGAAGAATTTGCGGATGTATTTCCGGTTGAGTTACCCGATGAGCTACCTCCTCTTCGTGACATACAACACCAAATTGATTTGGTGCCGGGATCGAGCCTACCCAATCGACCACACTACCGCATGAGCCCCAAAGAGCATGAAGAGTTGAGGCGACAAGTGGAGGAGTTATTAGCCAAAGGACACATTCGGGAGAGCTTGAGTCCTTGTGCGGTACCGGCTTTACTCACCCCTAAGAAGGATGGTTCATGGAGGATGTGCGTGGATAGTAAGGCCATAAACAAGATCACCGTGAGATATCGGTTCCCTATTCCCCGGTTGGATGATTTGTTAGATCAATTGAGTGGGGCAAAGATATTCACCAAGCTGGACCTAAGGAGTGGATACCATCAAATTCGGGTGCGACCAAATGATGAGTGGAAAACAGCGTTTAAGACACGGGAAGGACTCTTTGAATGGTTGGTAATGCCGTACGGATTATCCAATGCACCTAGTACATTCATGAGGGTGATGAATCAAGCTTTTCGGCCTTTTATTGGGAGGTTTGTCGTCGTATACTTTGATGACATACTCATTTACAGCCCCAATAGAGAGACACACCTTCTACATGTGAGGGAAGTACTTCAAGTGCTCCGGAAAGAGAAGTTCTACGCATCACCAGCCAAGTGCTCATTCATGATAGATTCGGTGCTTTTCCTTGGCTATGTGGTGTCTAAAGACGGGTTGGCGGTTGACGAAGCGAAAGTGGCGGCCGTTCGGGATTGGCCCATTCCTACCACATTACACGAGGTAAGGAGTTTCCATGGGTTGGTGTCCTTTTATAGGCGTTTCATTCATAATTTTAGCACCATCATGGCACCTATCACGGAGTGTATGAAGGCGGGGAAATTCTCTTGGAGTGAGGCGGCTACCGAAGCATTTGAAGTAATTAAACTCAAATTGACAACGGCTCCACTACTTGTCTTTCCGGATTTTGAATTGCCATTTGAATTGCATTGTGACGCATCCAAAGCCGGCATTGGAGCGGTTCTAAGTCAAGGTGGGAGACCGGTGGCATTTTTTAGTGAAAATTTGAGTGGTTCAAGACTCAACTATAGTACCTATGATGTGGAGTTCTATGCCTTGGTGCAATCTTTGAAGCATTGGAGTTCTTACCTTGCCTACAATGATTTCATATTGTACTCGGATCATGAGGCGTTGAAACACCTCAATAGTCAAGTTAAGCTCTCCTCCCGGCATGCAAAATGGGCTGCATATGTGCAACAGTTCTCCTTCACCTTCACACACAAGTCGGGAGCTTTGAATAAAGTGGCCGACGCCCTTAGCCGGAAGTCGACACTCTTGACCACCATGGCAAATGAGGTAATTGGTTTTGACCTTTTAAAGGATTCTTTATCAACTGACCCTCTTTTTGGCCCAATTATTGATGAGGTGTTGTTGGGTAATAGGAGTGATTTTGGGCTGCATAATGGGTTCCTCTTCAAGGACACTCAGCTTTGCATCCCCGAGGGTAGTCTCCGGTTGCGGATCATTCAAGAGCGCCATAATGAAGAGCACATGGGGCGGGACAAAACGTTCCTGCTGGTGGCGGAGAAGTTTTATTGGCCAAGCTTGAGAAATAAGGTAGAGAAGTTGGTGCGCTGCTGTAGGGTGTGCCAAGTATCAAAAGGAGCGGCTACAAATGCCGGTTTATATATGCCACTACCCATTCCGGAGGGCCCATGGACTAACGTGAGCATGGACTTTGTGTTGGGTTTACCTCGGACCCAAAAAGGTAATGATTCCATCTTTGTTGTAGTTGATCGATTCTCTAAAATGATTCATTTTATTGCGTGTAAAAAGACTACCGATGTCATGAACGTGGCGCAATTATATTTTCGGAGGTATACCGCCTCCATGGCCTTCCATTGCCAATCGTTTCCGACCGCGACACGCGATTCCTTAGCCATTTTTGGCGGTGCTTGTGGCAGTTATCTCACACGAGACTTGATTTCAGTAGTACTTACCATCCACAAACGGACGGGCAAATGGAAGTTGTTAATCGGTCGTTGGGGGCGTTGCTTAGAAGTTTAGTGGGAGAACACCTCAAGTCATGGGACCAGCAATTGTACCAAGCTGAATTTGCCTACAACCGATCCGTCAACCGGAGCACCGGCCTTAGTCCGTCCACCATTATCTATGGGAGTAATCCACGAGCACCACTGGATTTAGCACCTTTCCCTGATTTGAAGCGCATACATACCAAGGCGGAGGATCTTATTGCACATATACAAGAGGGCCACAAGTTAACCATCAAGAACCTCGAAGACTCTACAGCCAAGTACAAGGCAGATGCGGACAAGAAGCGACGTGCTGTGGAATTTGAAGAAGGTGATTTTGTATGGGCGGTGCTCACCAAAGATAGATTTCCTATTGGCGAGTACAATAAATTAGCGGCTCGCAAGATTGGTCCGGTAGAGATTGTGAAGAAGATCAACCCCAATGCATATCAGTTGAAGTTGCCCAGTCATATCAAGACCTCCGATGTCTTCAATGTCAAACATCTTGTGCCCTTTATAGAAGATTCGTCGGAAGAGGATGCGAATTCGAGGGCGAATTATGTTCAACCTGGGGAGGATGATGTAGACTACAATGCCTGGGAGTATATGAGGAAGACCCGAAGGGATAAATGTGTGAAGACACCCCAGAAGATGGTGACAAGATCCCAGACTCGCGCAACAAAAGGAGTATCCCCTGGAACTGCGATCGATTGCACCCTGACTGCGATCGAGCGTAGTGCCCCTGCTTTGGAGACTGATGTTCTTGAAACTGCGACCGATGGCCCCTGTCTCGGCGATCGATCGCAGGATTGAGTGTAGAAGTCCCAGGAACTGCGACCGCACCTGCGATCGATCGCAGGATCGAGCGCACAAGTCCTTGGTAGTGCGATCGATCGCACTCTACCTGCGATCGAGCGCACTCGGGCTTCCTATGTTATTCTTCCGCTGTTATTTGTTTTAAACCGACTTAGTTTACTTGTTTTACTAGGATTAGGGTTGTGGGAGCCCTAATTCCATTCTTTATTAGTACTAGGGGTTTTGGGGCTATAAATACATAATTATAGCCTCTTGAAAAGACAGTTTATGTTATTTTGATCAGTTTTCTTTCAATAAGAATTACTCAGAGGAGTTTTCTTCATATTTTCCTTAAACTCTAGATAGACTCTATTGTTTTGAGAAGAACTCTCAGATCCTTGATAGACTCAAGATCTAAGAGTTATTTATCCTTCTTCTTGTATTGTTTTATTCGCTTCCACATAGTCAGGCTGCATCAATATTACATTAATTTTTCGATTTAATTATTTCATGAATTAATGGATTTTCATATATACCTATTACTATTAGATATCAAGTATTAATAAGGCATCAGATGGAATCTCCCCTATTAAAGTAAAATTTTATTTGCCAACAGAAGGAATATTAAAAAGAGAAAAAGGTAAGCTCAAAACCAACAACAAAGAAGTGAGTTTTTTCTCTAGCAAACCCTAGATGAGAAGGAGTTGTGTTTCCAGGCTTAGACTGTGAAAGAATATCGTGGAGGGTTATCAAACTCTTGTATCTGTGGTGATTTTTATCATAGTATGGTGGATGATCTTGCTGCACAATGGGAGAATTTTTCCTTGATGGAGGATAAGGAGGTCGAGTTCTCGATTCAAAAGGTGGAGTTACACGAAGGGGTTGCGATTGGTCAAGCATGTGTGTTGGGCAAACTGATTGCGGATCATATGGTGAGTACAGAGACGATTTGATCAGCTCTGATGCAATGGTGGAAACCATCGGAAAATCTCTCTTTCAAAGTCTTAGGGGAAAATCTGTTCCTAATTGAATTTTCGAACCCTAAGGATAAAGAGAGAATCTTGGAGGAGAGCGTGGATCTTTGAGGGGAACCTGTTTCTTACTGAGGATTTTGATGGAATTAAAACGCCATCACAATTCACTTTTGACAAAGCAGCGTTCTGGATGAGGATGAAAAATTTTCCTTTAGCATGTATGGATGGGGAGATCGGTCATAAGATTGGAGCTTCACAAGGGGTGGTCGATACAGATGCAATGGGGATAGGGTGGGGAGAATTCCTACGTGTTAAGATTCGCCTAGACTTGTCAAAGCCACTACCAAGAGGAAGGAAAATTAATATTGAAGGCACTACTACTTTGATGTCGTTCCAATACGAACGCCTCCCAAAATTTTGCTTTCAATGCGGCGCGATATGCCATGGAAGAACTGGGTGTCCCCAGAGGAGTAGTCTTTGGCAGCAAGAGACGAAAGAATACGGGCCTTGGCTGAGGGCCCCCTCTCCCACTAGACAACCTTATCAAAGTTATCATCGGTTCTCCTATAAAATGGAAATTGCAAGTTTTGCTTATCACACGGAGGAGGGGAACCATCACTAAGGGGCAAGGGGGAGCCAATCTGTCAGAGACAATGGAGGTGGCGCTGGTGAATCTCCGAGAGCTGGGCATTCCAAGGGGCATGGTCGAAGAAGCGGGTATCCAAGCGAAAATCAGGGAGGGAATAACAGAGAATATGGCGAGAAGTATGGAGATTATGGAGAGAATAATGGAGGAATGGGATAATCCCATTATGGTAAGTGGCAGAAGGTTCATGAAGGTTTTTCAAAAAAAGGTTCAAGAGAGAATCCCTGCATGTCAGTTTGGAGGGAGAGTGATTCTCGCTTCCCTAATAAGGAAATATGGTGCGAAAATTTTAATGAGAGTAAGCTGGCAGATTTGCGTGATGATGAACATGGCAATATTACGAGGCATGAGCGGGCTAAATTACAAGATGAAGCTTTGACACACGGATCGCCAGGGGAGGGAGATATCTTTGAGTCTGGGTGGCAGCAGGATGGGGCATTGGGTCAGCATAAAAGCCCAAGTAATTACGTGGGCCCTCTCATTTCTGAAGTGGCGAAATCAATGCAGGGGAACAAAATGTGCAACACTAGTCTATGGTTGGTTACTACGGGAAGTCTAGGGAGGTCTACACCAAAAAAAAGAGACCGTGAGGAATTTGATTTGTCTACAGAAACTAGAATCAGCCCGGTGGAGGAGTCACGGAAAAAAAGAAACTCTAAGGGAGGAATTGTATCGTCTGAATTAACAGTGAAGGGACGCAAAATTACTTTGGCAAAAACAACCAATGGTTCAGGGATGGCGCAGCTGCAGCCCCGCCGACCGCAATGAGATAATAAGCTGAAACTGCCGGGGGCTTGGGAACCTACGGACAGTTCGGGAGCTTTGCCGATTAGTAAAGCATAAGAAGCCCAAAATGGTTTTCTTAATGGAAACCAAGTTACGAAAGGAAAAAGAATGGAGATTATTTGGTGCAAGCTAGGTTTCTTTAACATGTTTATGGTTGATAATGTTGGTAGGAGTGGTGGTTTAGCATTGTTTTGGGACGATGATTTTTCTGTAGATATCCAGAATTTTAGCCAACGTCATATAAATGGTGTGGTTAAACATTCGTGCGATGGAGTCTCATGGAAATTTACCGGATTCTACGGTCATCCGGATGTGTCTAAACGTGTTGAAGCTTGGGTGCTACTTAGACATCTAGCTCGTATGGATCTGGCTCCGTGGGTTTGCTTAGGAAATTTTAAAGAAATTATGACTATTTTGGAAAAATGGGGCGGAGGTGGACGTTCGAATAGTCAAATGGCAAATTTCCGAAAAACTTTAGAGACATGTGAACTTTCCGATCTTGGCTATTGGGGTCCAAAGTTTACTTGGAGTAATTGTCAAGTTGGGTGCATTTTATGAAGGAAAGGTTGGATAGAGGAGTTGCAAACTCATCATGAAGAGACATTTTTCTGAGTGTTAAGATGATGGTAGAAGCGATAATTTGTTCCGATCATGCTCCACTTATTTGGTGTTTGTCTGGAAATGATGTAAGTGGGCACGGTAGGAGAAGATTTCGGTATAAGGAGAGATGGATTTTCGAGGAGGGGTGATGTCATTAAGAAGGCTTGGGTAGGTGGCACGGGTAATGGCATTGAATGGGCAGCAATAGAGTCCAAGGTTGCATGGTGCAAAAATAATTTATCATGTTGGCAGAAAAACAGTAATGGATCACTATAGACTCAAATTGTGGCTCTACAAAAGCAACTGCTTGATTTTGAAGGCAATGAAGGGGTGGGGGTAAGTGAAGACACTATGGCCGTGAAGTCAAAATTGGAATCTTTGCTGGACCAGTCGAATCTTAATTGGAGGCAACGAGCAAAAGCTGAATGGTTGTGAGGTGGATATCGGAACACAAAGTTTTTCCATGCCTGTGCCAATTCCCGCAGAAAATCCAATGCTATTACTAGTATTTTGGATACCGAGGGGCAGCTTTTCACTTCGCAAGAGGAGGTACAATTGGCTTTTGTTAATTATTTTCAAAGCTTATTTACCTCTAATAGTGCAGGTGATATGTTTTCATGTCTACAACCACTTGAGCGGCATGTGACGGAGGATATGAATAACGCTTTACTACAAGTGTTTACTGTTGAGGAGGTTGCTAGTGCTCTACATGACATGGCTCCACTGAAAGCCACCGGTCCAGATGGTCTAACTGCTAGGTTCTTCCAGAAAAATTAGAGCACTGGGGGGGGTATATTTATCAAGCTATCATTGGTACTCTCAACTCTGGTAGCATGCCTTCATTCTTAAATTTAACAAATATTGCTCTTATCCCGAAAGTTAAGGACCCTACTTGTGTCACTGATTTTGGGCCTATAAGCCTCTGCAATGTTATGTATAAGATGATTTCTAAGATTCTAGCAAATAGGTTGAAAAAACATATTGCCCAATATTATTTCACCTATTCAAAGTGCTTTTATCCCAGGGAGATTGATCACAGACAATGTGTTGGCTGCATATGAAACTCTTCATACAATGCATACACAGATGAAGGGGAAAACGGGTTTTATGGCTGTCAAGCTAGATATGAACAAGGCTTACGATCAGGTGGAATTGAGGTTTTTAAAGGCGGTAATGTATCGACTGGGTTTTGCTCTGAGATGGGTTCAACTTATTATGATGTGTGTCACATCGGTGCAATACGCGGTTTTGGAGAATGGAAAACCGTGTGGACAGATCAAGCCGAAAAGGGGGTTGAGGCAAGGTGACCCCATTTCACCCTATTTATTTATTATATGTGCCGAGGCATTGAGTGCTTTGGTGATGAAGGTGAATGGTGACGGGATTTTGATGGGAGTTCCTACATCACGAGGGGGTCCTCGGATATGTCACTTATTTTTTGCGGACGACAGCTTGATGTTTTGTAAATCAAGCATTGCTCAATGGGACAATCTCACCCATGTGTTGAGACTTTATGAAGCAACTTTAGGACAACGTCTCAACAATAATAAGAAATCATTATTTTTCGTGGAAATACACCATTGGAGGTGAGAGGAGCAATTTTGGAAATAGCTGGGATACCTTCTTCTCAATGGTATGATACGTATTTGGGGCTACCCGCTTTGGTGGGAAAGTCCCGAATAGCAGCTTTTAAGACTATTATTGATCAGGTGTGAAAGAAGCTTCAGGAGTGGAAGATAAAATTCTTATCTCAGGCTGGTAAAGAGATCCTCCTCAAGGCTGTGATGTAGGTTATACCCGCTTATTGTATGAGTGCTTTTGGTCTCCCACATGCTCTATGTTTGGAGATAAATTCACAAATGCAAAAATTTTGGTGGGATCATCAAGAAAATAAATCCCGAGTGCATTGGATGAGTTGGGGGCAGATGGGTCTCCCAAAAGAGTCTGGTGGGATGGGCTTCCGTGATTTTACCAGTTTCAATAAGGCTTTGTTGGCTAAACAAGCTTGGCGGTTATGGTCTCAGCCGGATAGTTTGGTGGCACAAATTATGCGGTAAAGTATTTCCCAGGGAGTACGATTTTGGAGGCGCATATGGGACGGTGTCCATCTTTTGCTTGGAGGAGTATTTTAGTTCATGTGAATTACTAAAAAAGGGATTGGTTTGGTGAGTAGGTGATGGTCGCAAAATTCGAATTTGGAAGGATAGGTGGCTTCCAAATCCACCTACTTTTCGAGTTCTCTCCCCTCCTACATTGCTAGATCCGGAAGCAACCGTTTGCCAACTTATAGATGAAGATTTGAAATGGTGGAAGACTCCTCTCTTGGAAAGAATTTTTTCCAAAGAAGAGGTACGCATGATCCAAGCACTACCTATAAGATGTACAAACCAGGGGGATACTCTTATATGGAGGGGCATCAAGAATGGGGTCTTCTCTGTTAAGAGTGCTTACCATATGCAAAAGGAGGTCTTGTCTCTTACTTTGGTTGGTAGCTCTTCAAGTGGGGCGGGTAGCACAGTATGGAAGCAACTTTGGTCATTGCCAGCTCCTAGTGTTGAAAGGAATTTCCTATGGCGGGCATGCAATGATATTCTTCCGACCCGGGAGAATTTATGTAGGAGGAAAATTCTCACGGATCCCTTGTGCCCACTGTGCGGTCTAGAAGTGGAGTCTGGATTCCATATACTATGGCAGTGCCCATCAGCTATGGATGTGTGGAGTATGGGTTCAAAAAAATTCCAGAAGATTTACTTCCCTGGTACGGATTTTATGCAGGTTGTCGAAGGTTTGTTTAACAAATGTGATACAGAGGAGCTGGTGCAATTCTCGGGTTTGGCCAGTAGGATATGGTTGCGACACAATGATATTGTCTATTGGGGGGTACTCACTCATCCACGTATTATCTTGCAGAGGACCCTAAGTGCTATTCATGAGTACACTCTGGCTCAGCAGCGGGGAGAGCAGTTGGTCTATCAAAGTGGGGTTCCTTTTGAGCTTTGCTGGAGGCCTCCGGAGACAGAATGGTGCAAAGGGAATTGGGATGCGGCTATTGAGAGGGACTCTGGTCGGATGGGTATGGCGGTTGTGCTCCGTGATTCGTCTGGCAACTTGCTTGCGGCGAGATGTGAATTGCGGATGGGTTGTCTTGCTCTGGCTGCGGCAAAAGCACAAGCAGTCTGCGGTTAATACAATGGCAGTGGATTATAGTAGGATAGGGCACGTTATTGCGGATATCAAACGTCCGTACCTCGATTAAGGAGCGTCCTAGTATGAATTTATCCTATTTTCAAGTTTTATGCTTTCATTGTTTATTACTTTTTCTCAATATTACAAAAATCGTACTCCGTCAATTATGACTTAAATTATTATTATTATTTTTTTGCCTTAGAAATCTCTATATTTTCTCTTGCATCCTTTCCATCTTTTGATGATTTTCCACCTTTCGAAATTTTTCTTGCCTTTTTTAGAAGACTTGAGGATTGGTATAAGAACTGAATAGTTGTAGTAATGATTTCAGTTTTTAAAGTAAAAAGATTTAAAGTTGTCTTTTCAAAGCTTTTCATAGCTAGCTAGCTTGACCTTGTGAATTGAAGACACAAATCTTCTTTTCGATTTGTGTGCTTATGCTACGTCATGCATACATATTTCACCCTAATCAATGCACTAATTTCTGATTACTGTTCACATTTATAAAATCAATATGTGGGGGCATTTTTTTGATAATGGGAAACAACTCATGTCAGTTTTTTAGAAAGGAAACAACATGTGGATTTTGGATGATTAGCTATCACTTTACGGTTCTTAGTTAAGAGCATTCTCAACAGACTTACTTATAGGGAGTCTGTTCCCTATGTGTAAAAAATATGTTCAAAAAATCACAAAAAATATCCCACAACAGATTCTCTAAATGAGCCTCAACCATGATGATCGCTACAGTAGAACCCAAAGTATAGGGTTCTACTATTGCGATCCTTATGATTATTAAATTCAAAAAAAACATTTCTTTCTCTTCTTTACACTCTCCTCTCTCCTCTCTCCTTTTACAATTCTCTCTCATCTCTCCTCTCATATATATAATATAATTAAAAAAATAAATATTTTAATGATATAGGGAATGATTAAGGGAAGCTATTGGAGTGTATTTTGACATAAGAAAAAAAGTAGTTTGAATCCTTAAATATAAGAAAAATGACGAGGAAGCTGCTGGGAATGCTCTAAGTAGACAATTCTAACTACATAGGTTTGATTGAGCAAAAGAAGAATGAGAAAAACCATCATCATTACTGAGTCTGTAAAATACATGGCGTCTACCATCTTTTAACTAGACAATTCTAACTACATAGATTTGATTGAGCAAAAGAAGAATCAGAAAAACCATCATCATTACTGAGTCTGTAAAATATATGGTGTCTACCATCTTCTTATCTTACTTTTATTTTGCTTTTCTTTTTTGCTTTGCTCCGCTAGAGATACCATAACATTTAGCAGATTGGTAAGCTGTGATCAAGAGGATACTCTTATTTCAGCGGGAGAAAGATTTGAGCTAGGATTTTTTACTCCTGGTTCTGACACAAGAAAATATGTTGGAATATGGTTTTACAGGTCAAATCCTCGAACTGTTGTGTGGGTTGCCAATCGAGACAACCCACTTTCTGGTACTAATGGTGTCTTTGCCGTTGCAGAAGATGGCAATCTCAAGGTGTTGGATGGAACTGGAAAGCCTTTCTGGTCGACAAACTTGGAAACATCATTGTCTATGTACAGGACAGCAAAGCTAATGGATAATGGGAACCTGGTTGTGAGCCACGAAGAAAATGGAAATCTGTCTGGGAGAATTCTCTGGCAGAGTTTTGACTACCCAACTGATACATTTCTTCCGGGCATGAAAATGGATGAAAATTTAGTGTTGGCTTCGTGGAAAAGTTATGATGATCCAGCACCTGGGAATTTCTCTTTTCGGCTTGATCAAGGAGGAGGAGACCAATTCATCATCAGGAAAAGATCGTTAAGGTACTGGAAAAGTGGAGTTTCAGGTAAGCTTATTAGTTCTGATGAGATGCCATCTGCTATATTTTACTTGCTATCCAACTTCACCTCCACCATAGTCGACAATGACTCTGTTCCACATCTGACATCATCATTATACAGTGATACGAGGTTGGTTATGGATGTTTTGGGACAAATTCAGTATTTGAAGTGGGAAACTGAGATGATTTGGCCATTGATTTGGGCAGAGCCGAGGGATAGATGCAGTGTTTATAATGCTTGTGGGAATTTTGCTAGCTGTAACAATAAGAATGGCATAATGTGCAAGTGTTTGCCTGGTTTCAAGGCTAGCTCGCTGGAGAACTGGAACAGAGGAGATTTTTCAGGTGGCTGCACAAGAAAGTCAATATTATGTGGCAAGAATATGGAGAGCGACACATTCTTGAGTCTAAAGACAATGAAAGTGGGAAACCCAGATTCTCAATTTAATGCCAAGAATGAATTGGAATGCAAAATAGAGTGCCTTAACAATTGCCAGTGCCAGGCTTATTCATATGAAGGAGCTGAAATCACTCAACGGGGAGGGACTGGCAGTTCTGCATGCTGGATTTGGTCGGCGGATCTCAACAATATTCAGGAGGAGTATGACAATGGCCGTGATCTTTATGTTCGTGTAGCAGTTTCTGATATAGGTACACCATTCTTTCATTATCTTTAAAAGTTTTTCTTGACTTCTTGACTCCGGCCTAAGAAACAATGTTGCTGATGTATAAGGTAATATTTGAAGTTATTAAGTCACTGATATGGAAACTGCTCTTAGTTAGATCTCTTAGGTTGAATTATTTAAAGACCCAAACCAAATTATTAAGTCACTGATTTGTGGTATTGTTTAAAGACCCAAACCAATTTTAGCCTATAGGTAGCTCTCATTTTTGCCCATAGTCATGTTTTGAAGATTTTTGGCCTAATGTTGTTAAAACCCAACTTACTCCATCGTCGACCGCTGTCATCTCCAAAAAAAAAAAAAAAAAATATTCAAACTCAAACTTCTAAGCTCTTTCACCTTGAGTTTGAGCAGAGATGTTACAGAATATATTTCTTATATTGAAATAAAATATATATTAAAATGACAATATACAGTACTTATCTTTAATATGATTGATTGTAATCATGTTTGATGATAATCAAAATTGATTGATTTTATTACCATACTTATTTATCTTAATTCTCCTATAAATTTGAAACTTTTGTATTGTATTATGATCAAGTGAATAATAGCAAAATTTAATCATTTGGACTTTATCATGTGAACATAGGTTATAGACCGAATCATATACAATTCATGATATTTATTTTCTTTATTCCGCTTTTTCCTTTAATTTCTTTTATCATTATATTTTTTTTTTTCCATAATGTAGATGGAATGGACGAATTGGAGACCAAAATAATGAAAATTGCGCACTGATCAGGAAGCTTCTTGGTTAAAAAGCAAGAACATCGAGCAGCATTTTAGGAGAGGCCTTTCTAGCACAGCTAATTCTTCTACTAGACCAGATACATATACAGAATCAACTAGCAGTTTAATTAGGAGGAACATGATAATACATGATCCCAATGCAAGTTCTCGTGAGTCTGTTCCTTACAGCTACGTTTGGCAAGAGGCCGGGCCGGCACTGTAGCTGGAACGGCACTGTTCCAGCAACAGAAACTCATGCCATATCTGTTTAACAATTCTTTTTATTCTAACCGATAATTCCAACTTTCTTTTTTTTTAAGAAAATGAAAATATATTAAAAAAAAAAAAAAAGCGGAGAACCGATCGGGGTGGCTCCTTGGCCAAAATGGGGTGGCGAACCACCCCATTTTTGGCCAAGGTGGCTGGAGCCACCCATGGCGGTATGGGGTGGTTCGACCACCCCCATGGCCAGGGTGGTCAGCCACCTTGGCCAAAAAAAAAACTGGTGCATTTGGGGTGGCGGACCACCTCCAAGGGGCTGGGGTGGTTTGGCCACCCATACGGCGTGCAGGGTGGCGAAACCACCCCAGCCCTTGGGGTGGTCCGCCACCCCAAATGCACCAGTCCTTTTTGGCCAAGGGTGGCGGGCCACTTGCCATGGGGTGGTCGAACCACTACACCGCCATGGTGGCTGAGCCACCCTGGCAAAAATGGGGTGGTTCGGCCACCCCATTTTGGCCAAGGAGCCACCCCCAATCGGTTCTCCGTTTTTTTTTTTTTTAATAATATTTTTCATTTTCTTAAAAAAAAAAAAAAAAAGAAAGATGGAATTATCGGTTAGAATAAAAAAAGAATTGTTAAACAGTATATGGCATGAGTTTCTTGACTTGAAGGGGCAATTGTCAGATGGCACTTTAGTTGGAACAGTGCCGTTCCAGCTACAGTGCCGCCCGACCTCTTGCCAAACGTAGCTTACTAGACTTGCAAAGGTTTTAGTGGACAATACATTGGTTTTCAATAAATAAGAAGGTTGTAACTTTTCTCTTAATATCTATTTCTTTACTTGAAACTTCTCTATGATAAATGTATTTGGTAATTATTTAGTTCTTTTACTATTCTGTTTCAGTCATTGTAAAGTAACCTATATGTAAGATAGCTGATAACCTGCAACCATTTTGGTCACTCTTCTATTTCTAGCTTAAGTCCTAATATAATCTCGCGTAATATTTTTTTTTCTTATTTCGTTTTTTTATTTTTGTGTTCAGTGGGCTGAGGGTTTGAGCAAGTTATTAACATGCAAGAATCAATTCAAGGATTTGAGCAAGTTCCTCATTTCTCAATTAATTAGATCCTAAAGTATATATTTACACCTCCACCCTCTATTATTTCGATTTAACATTACAATTAATGCCAATCAATAGTTAGTTGTTTGATTCCTTTCGCTTGAGTCTCATGTTGCGTTGGCAAGACCTAGACAAGAGTGTACCCCATTTGTAGACACTCGACATAAGGAAAGGGTGTGCAACCATTTTCAGGTATTTCACATAACTATTAAGTTTATGATTTTCTTACCTCTCCCTTAGAAAAATTTACCCTTTACACTTGCTAACTTAAGAGTTGGAGATTTTTTCCACCAACACTTCCAACAAGTCTCTGACTATCCTTACTCCTCTTTTCAGGCATATGATGCCAAAATGTGACTATGTGATCAACTACATCATCAATTTATTGGCGTTGGTATACAAATGCCAATAAATTATAGGTGTTTCATAGTGTATGCCGCCAATAATTTTACCGTTACCGTTGTATACAAATAAACGAGTAATGTTACAAGAAATGATTGGAGTCCTCCTAATGTTCTCTCAAATATGGTGTGATTTTTAAAATTATTATTAAATTTGAGATTATCATTATTGAATTTTGATCTATTGTTAATTTTAAAAATCACATTACATTTGAGATGACACAAAAATGATTCTAGTCATCCTTCAAACATTACTCTAAATTTAATAATTGTAAAAAGACTTATTATCCAAGTGCATGGGAAAACATTAAAACAAGTCTATGTCGAAAAGTAAAAACAAATCCAAATGAGAAAAAGAAAAAGAAAAAGGTAACTGCACTGCCCCACGTAGAAGTCTATAAAGTAGTGTTACGTTTTCCATGCCAAGCCACGTTGTTCTCAACATATCAATTATTGCAATGGAATCTCACTTTACCAAATTCTTCGAGTATATTCAGTTGAATGGTGATTAACATTAGGCTTTTTTAAAAAAAAAAAAATTTTATTCAATTTCAAAAAAAGGAAAGAAAGACAAACAAAAAACACAAAAAATAAATTACAAGGAAGAGATTTTGCCGCTCTTAATTCTTAAAGCCGAAAGGAAAGGGGAGTATTTGGCAAACCATTTTCATCCCCTCAAATTATTTATGCACCATTTTTTCAAAAAAATAACATCAAAATATTCTTATTTTTTCACTTTTCATATTACATTATTTACATTTTATTATTATTTAAATAAAAAAAGTGAAAATACTTTGGTGTTATTTTTTTAGAAAATGGTGCATAAATAGTATTGAGGAGATGGAAATGATTTGCCAAATTCAAGCCTACTGTTAATCACCATTTAAAAGGTGAGAAAATGGTGCATAAATAGTTATACAATTTTTTATTTTTTTTTATTTTTATTTTTTATTTTGCTACAATAGCTTCTCTTAATCTTTTCCTATATCATTAAAATATTTATTTTTTACTTTTTGTTTTTATTCATTTTATTACTTTTTCTCTGTCTTTATTGCCACCCTCATAGTAGTGTTAAAGTATTGAATAAATGATTTAATTTATCAATTCTTATAAGTTTAAACTTTTGGAGAAAAATTGATGATTTAACATGGTATGAGAGCCAAAGGTCATGAGCTCAAACCTTGACTCCGTCAATTTGCCCCAATTTTAATTAAATATTTTACGTGTTAGGCTTTACCTATTAAAATGAACTTTAATTCCAGATGTGAGACAAAATGTTAAAGTATTGATTAATTGATTAAATTTACATTTTCTTTTGTTCAGCCTCACATATTATAATGGAGTTTGAGCACAAGAATGTTAAAAGTTTTTTTTTTAAAAAAAAAAAATTAAAAAAAATTAATAAAGAATCTGTTGGAATATGTACAAAGAAAGAAATAATGAAAATAAAAATTTATATATTTTTAATAATTATTTTGGCTTATTCCAACTAGAGATACTATTCATAGTATCAATGGTTGCTTTTAGAAAGGAAAAGAAAAAGCACATCTAAATTGACTAATGCCTCAACAAAGAAAGAAGAGCATTCGTCTTCAAGGGATAGCTCAATCGGCTGGAGACCACATTTTATAAAGCGAAGGTCACTAATTCAAATCCCTTCTTCTCTTGTGCGGACATCTAAAAAAAAAAAAAAAAAAGGGCAAATGTAAATCCAATATATTATTGAAACCCATGTAATCATGTCGATTATTCTTTCTCACAAAGAAAACATGAAAAGTAAAGCCACCAAGACCATAATATAGATGGATTGGACACCATAATAATGAAAATTGATGATCAGGATGCTCATTTTTGTACAAGGCAATCGTGATGGGTATAGAACCAGAGTCTTTTGCACCGAGATGACAAGCATCCTCAGTGTGCTTGAAATGATAGAAAATTTCAATTAAAAGGATTACCTGGATGCTTTGGTAATGGTAAGCCAAAGAAGAAAAATCAACAGTATATTATCTGCGTGTTGGTTGCTGTCTTCCTTCTTGTTCTTGTACAAACTCTGTCGTGTGGATTATTGCTATGCAAGAGATACACTGAAGCAGAGCGAGTGGATTACTAACAATGGAACAAGTTGAACAACCCTTGTATCCAGTGGAGGAAGGTTTGAACTGGGATTCTTTACCCCTATCAGAAGCTCTAGCCACAAAAGGTTCGTTGGGATTTGGTACAAATAGGATCAACATACAGTTGTGTGGGTTGCCAACAGAGACAGCCCTGTACCCAACGGTTCTACTGGAACTTTTGGAATCGCAGAAGATGGCAACCTCAAGATATCGGATACCACGGGAAAAGATTATTCGTCCACGTTTCTCGATTCCTCGTCTGCAAGACGATCTGTGAAGCTCATGGATTTTGGAAACCTGGTGTTAAGTGATGGTGATGATCAGTTGGCGAAAGTTCAGTGGGAGAGCTTTAAAAATCCAACGTATACATTTCTTCCAGGCATGAATATGGATGAAATCCTGTCCTTGACTTCATGGATACGCGATGGTGACCCTGGAAATGGGAGATTCTCTTTTAATCTAAGTCAAGTAGGAGAGAAAAAATACGTTATCTCACAAAAGGCAGTTTTTAACGGGAGAGAACGGATTCCAGGTAAGTTATACAGGATAGACGAAGTTCCTCTAATCATAGCCTATTTATTGTCAAATTTCAAGAGCAGCGTCATCAAGCCTACAAAATTGAACATTTTGTTAGAGTATACCATGAAGTTCAAGAATAATAGTCACAGTATAAGACTATTATTGACTTACAGTTGAAAAATATCACTGAGTCACAATTAAAGACTATCACCTTACTAACCAAGCTAGAATAGAAGTCTATTTGTATTCAACATGATTATCCTATAAATAGGAGCATGTTATATTGTAAATATTACCCAGAGAAATAAGAGCTTAATGCAGCCTTAGAGCTTGATCTTGTGGATGTAGGTCATATACCGAACCCTTCTTTCTTGGTATCAGAGCTGATAGGCTAACGCCAATTGTTAGATTTTGAATTACAATTTTCTTTTATGTTTCTTATCATTTGTTTCGATTGATTTCACAATCACGAAATCTTTTTATCAATAATGTTTTATTTTTGTTGAAAAAAAAAAAAAAAAATGTCGTCAGTCAGATCCATGCAGAGCCAACCCACTTCCTCCGGCCGAGCCTTACGCGCCATCGCCGGTGTCGTTCTCAGCCCTTTAGTTCTCACGGATCATTCACAAGCAGCCCTCATAGCCTTACCTTGGTCGTCAGAAACCCTTCTCCAGCGTCTCCAAGCAACCACGGTTGTCCTTGACCCGAAGGTCGTTCTGCAACGGAGAAGCTGGGTTTTTCGAATCATATTTTTGAAGGCCATTGACCTCCGCCCAATCCGTTCCACAACCAGACTTCTGACGATCTGCACCGCGAGCCGTCCACCATCACACAGCTCTCCGTTCAACAACCCATCGCAGTGCCACCGCACAGCACCAACACAAAACCGGCGTTGCCACTAGTTGTCTACGGCTCGCCTCCTAATCTCTACCGAAGTTCAACTCCCGGATCTGCCGAAGTCCAAATTCCTCCCGATCTCTACCGAAGTTGTCCACGACTTGCCTCCTGAATTTCAACACCCAGCCACAGCACTGGTCTCTGACTCACCGTTCACACCCGCGCTCCATCTGGTTCAAACGCATCCGTTCACGCTAGATTTTCAAGGGTTGTTTTGTGGAGAAGTAGTGTTGTGTTTGGTTACATATTTTGATTTAACTTTATTTGGGTGCGCAGACATTCCTATTCTAGTTTAGGAATATGATATCCTGGTTTAGCTATTAGGCCTAGATTTGTTTGGTTACAGGATTTAGTTAATACTTATCCTAGTTTTCTGTAATCTACAACTAGGCTATTCCTTCAAAAAATAAAATAAAATAAAATAAAATAAAAAGAGAGAGAGGAGGAAACCGAGAAATATATATATATATATATATATATATATATATATATATATATATATTTGCCCTTTGTTGGCACAGTTTTTTGGTCTTTTGTTGACCTAGACCTACTTTTGGCCCTTTGTTGGCCCGATTCTCTTGGCCTTTGTGGTATTGTTTAAAACTCAAGCCCATTTTAGCCCACAGTTGGCTCATACCAGTCATAGTAGCCGATGCCAGCCACAGTTGCCGAAGTTCAAATTCAAGAGCAGCCAATGTTTCAAATTTGGCGCCATCAACTCCACTCAACTACCTCGGCCGCCATCAACTCCAACGAGTTTTCGGTCACCATCTCAGCTTCCATTGCCGACCAAAGAGCAAACTCAAGTTTTCACAAGTTTACACCTTGAGTTTGAGGGGGAATGTTAGAGTATATCATGGAGTTCAAGAATAATAGTCACAGTATAAGACTATTATTGACTTACAGTTGAAAAATATCATTGAGTCACAATTAAAGACTATCACCTAGCTAACCAAGTTAGAGTAGAAGTCTATTTGCATTCAACATGATTATCCTATAAATAGGAGCATGTTATATTGTAAATATTACCCAGAGAAATAAGAGCTTAATGCAGCCTTAGGGCTTGATCTTGTGGATGTAGGTCATAAACTGAACCACACATATCTTTGTGTCACTATGTTATTATTTCCGCATTATAAATTCTTTCTCATTTATCTCCAAAATTCAAGACACAGGCTGTCAGATTATACTTCCACTAATTATAATTCCACTAGGTTGACTATGAACTACACTGGGCTGTTAGAGTATCAGATCTGGGACAGGGGCCATTGGAATTTGATATGGTGGGTGCCAAGAGAAATGTAGCATTAATAATGCTTGTGGGAACTTTGGCAGCTGCAATATTAACGATAGGATAGCGTGCAAGTGTTTGCCGAGGTTCAAGCCCAGTAACACGGAGAATTGGAATTTTGGAGATTTTTTTGGTGGGTGTACTAGAAATCCGACATCATGTGGGAAAAGCGACACATTCTTGAGCTTAAAGATGATGAAAGTGAGTGACCCAGATCCACTGTTCGTGGAAAAAAATGAAACAGAGTGCAGAAAGTATTGCCTTAACAATTGCCAGTGCTGTGCTGGATTTGGACTGAGGAGTTAAGCGATCTGCAAGAGGAGTATGCAAACAATGGTCGTAACCTCTCTGTTCATGTAGCAAAATCCGACATAGGTACTTGTTGGAATAGTTTTCAACATGGTGGATGCGCTTTCTTCGAGGTCTTCTATACGTCGTCATGCACTCCAAATCAAAATCACTACAAAAAGGTAATATTGTCAAGGCGGTCTCCGGAGTACCGAGGACACTCCGATGCCAAAGTCAGAAAGTTTTTAAGAGAAATATTATGCTTAGGCGCACAATAATTCAATACGCTCAATAATATGTGAGGATATTTCATCATCGTTTAGTACCTTGTGTAGAGGCCTATTTATAGGGTTAGGGAGCTGAAGTAGACTTGGACTGGATCTTCTTATTTGAATTGGTTTGAAAGTCTAGAGTTGAGATGGAACTCAACAGCTATCATATAGAGATAAACATTCAATAGATATCATGTAGAGATAATCTTGAGTAGTTATCATGTAGAGATAAGTAGGACGTCTTTATTCCAATATTGTCCTAATTGGAATATATCTGTCTATTTAATTAATGGCCCTTGCTTGTTAATTAATATCTTCGTGGGCCTATGCTTGGCCATTGGGCCCAGAATTTAATGGGCTTGTAGTGTGAATTTATTCCAAACAGTTACCCTCCAATTCCCTTAGCCAAGGTACTTGGGTAATAGGAATTTAGTCAAAGCCTTCTGGCGGCTTGTTGTTTGACTTTGTCCGAAACTCCTGTCTCCCTAGTGAGTGTGCTTTGAGCTCGTCAGTTGGAGCTCTTCAGCTTTGTTTTTGGCATCGCTTGAGTTCCCGGGAGTACCCCCAGCTTTATCCTTTGCCCAGGGGTTAAACCCGTCTTAGTTTCGAGATATCCAGGGATCGTGCCCGGGTCCCTCTCTAAGTCGTCAAAATAATCCACACTTGCACAATAACTTTTAAGCAGTAATTTGTAAGTCTTTCAACAGACTAACCTTTGTTCCCCATTCGCCTTAGGGTGATTCCTTGTTTTGTGACTGGATTGTCTCATGTTGCTTATTTTTAGCCCAAGGTTGTCTCCTTGTCTCATGGTTGCCGAGAGTACCCCCAAACTATTTCCTTTACCAAGGGGCTAAGCCTGTCATATCCTTGAGATACTCAGGGATCATGCCTGGTCATCTCTCCAATGCCCGTTTTGAGAAACTAGGCTTCGAACCTGCATAATAATCTTCAAACAGTAATTCACAAGTCTTTCAACAGACTAAACTTTGTTCCCCGTTCGCCTTGGGGTGATTCCTTATTTTTTACCGGGTTGTCTCTCGTTGATTGTTTTTGCCCAAGGTTGTCTCCTTGTCTTCTTGTTTTTTATCGGGTTGTCTCCCGTTAATTGTTTTTGCCTAAGGTTTTCTCATTGTCCTTGTTTATTACCAGGTTGTCTCCCACTTTTGTTTTTGCCCAAGGTTTTCTCATTGTCCTTGTTTCAGAGGGTTGTCTCCCTATCCTTGTTTTTGCCAAAAGTTTTCTCTTTATCCTTATTTTAGAGGGTTGTCTCCCTATTCTTGTTTTTGCCCAAGGTTTTCTCCTTGTCTCTGGGGTGAATCTTCTTATTTTTTACCGGGTTGTCTCCCTTAAGGTTTTCTCCTTGTCTCCGATGGTGACATATTTGGGGGTGACATACCCGGCTCTTCCTTTGACATATCCGGGAGTGATATACCTGGTTCTTCTTTAAATATCCTGGGGTGATATACCCGGTTCTTCTTTGAAATATCCGGGGTTGATATACCCGGTTCTTCTTTGAAATATCTGGGGCTGATATACCCGTTTATCCTTTAAAATATTCGGGGGTGATATACCCGGTTCTTCTTTGAAATATCCGGGAGTGATGTATCCGGTTCTTCTTTGAATCCCGCTTGACAAACTAAGCTTTAACCTGCAGATTAACCTTGAAACAATAATTTATAAGTCTCTCAACAAACTAACCTTTGTTCCCCGTTCACCTTGGGGTAGCTCCTTGTTTTTGTCCAAGGTTTTCTCCTTGTCTCTGAGAATGAACCTTTGCTCCCCTTCACCTCAGGGTAGTTTCTTATTTTTGTCCAAGGTTTTCTCCTTGTCCTGTTTACCAAAGAGTAATTGTCAAAGGGGGTCCTCGGAGGACCGAGGACACTCTGATACTTAAATCAGCATTACTCTTTATTCAAATCAAATTTATTATTGAAAGACAATCAAATAATAAAAGCATAAACAAACCAAACTCTGGGCGTACTACTGATATTACTTCTTCAGATGCACCGAGTTCCTTGCTATTTTCTGTCATTGCTACACCCGATCCCGGAAGTAGTCTTCCTTATGGAGTTATTCTTTCCTCTTCCGGCGAATCCTCCAGCTATCGTCCGGATCTCACCTATCACATCCTGGTGTCTCAAATCTCCGCGTTGTCAGCTCCGGCTCCTTTCTCTTCCTCTGTCACCATGCTCCCGGGGTTCATCTTCCTCGGGATGGTTCTCTCGACCTCTTCCATCTTAGCACGAGTGGTCCTGTGGACGGTATTCCCGGGCATGGCGGTCCTGGTTATTCCTTGGTTGATCCCTTTGAACCCCCAAGAATTGAATCAACTTACCATTCTTGATAAATTTTTCTATCAATAGCCTCAGGGCTATACATCCTTCGGTGTAGTGACCTCCAGCCTCATGAAAATCACAATACCGATCCTTGTTCTTCTCTGGAGGGCCGGACAAACTCTGGATCCTTTTTGATCTCCATCAACACCTCTGACATCTTAGCATTGAGAGGCGTGAAATCATAGTCCTGGGTCTCCTTCTTCTTACCTTCTTTTTGTCTAGAATGTCTCGTGCTATGTATCGCCTCTAGAACATCAGCCTCATTGATGAACTCTTGTACCATGCTGATCAATTCCTGTAGATTGCTCGGTGGTTTCCGCGCCATCTTCCTCATCACCAGCTCTTTGGTCAAGAGCCCATGATAAATTGTCGAGTATATCAGGTTATCTGAGGGTTCTTCAATTTCTGTCTTCTATAGGTTGAACCGAGTTATGAATTGCTTTAGGGTTTCATCACTGCGCTGCTTCAGAGTCAGCAAATAGGATAGTAGTTTCTTCCGGATCCATGAAGTCATAAACTGAGTTAAGAATACCCGGCCTAGATCCTCAAATTTGTCGACTAAGCCCGGGGGCAGCTTCCTGAACTAGTTCCGCGCACTTCTTGATAAAGTGAGGGGGAAAACCCTGCAAGCCACCTCGTCTAAGATGCCAAGGAGGCGCACATGTAATCGAAAATCTTCCAAGTGTTCGACTGGATCTCCGACACCCTTGTAACTCATCATAGGAGCGGCCTTGAATTTTTCAGGAAACCGGTATTTCTCCACGAAGATGTCCTTCCCTTTATTCTTCCGCTCCATCTCCAGGTTGGTGAACCTCCTGTCAAACTCTGCCATCCTTTGGTTGAGTTCGTCATCTCTATCTTGGGTACCACTGATTTTGCTATCATTCACCCGATTTTCCTCCTTTCGGCTTGCATGCTGTTTGAAGTTGTCTTTTGGTGTCCTCCTCTTGGTTGATTATGAGTGCTAATATGGCTGCTATGCTCTTTTTTGTCCCGCCTACCATGGGTTTCCTCGTGATGAGACTGCTCTGATACCCGTAGACGGAGTTCTGCATTTTGCCGTGTCAGGGCTTCGATTTGAGGTACCATTCCCGCAAAGTGTTCAGGATCTCCAATTTTCGGTTGACGGGGAGGTATGTTGTGTTGAACCGGTTCCTGCTGAACTATGGGATCAACAGGGTTGATGCTGATAACTGGATCTATCGGGTCAATCTGGCCAACATGGTTGACCGATTTTGGATTAGGCTAGACCAATAGACCAACATGGTTGGCTATTTCCGTTCGCGTAGCCACCATGGCATCATTTTTTCTTCCTTTTTGCTTTTTCCTTTTCTTCTTATCTGGGATAGAGTATCCCCAGAATGTAATAATTTGGAATAAGAATTACCTTATTCTCACAACCAATCAAAACTAAATTTGGAATTTAAACCAGAATAGCCTATTCCTAAGCAAAAATAGGAATATAAACTTGAACCAAGATAGCCTATTCTTCAACTAGAATAGGAATATAAACTTAAACCAGAATAGCTTATTCTTAAACTAGAATAGGAATATAAACTTAAATCAGAATAGCCTATTCCCAACAGGTACTCCTTTTACATATTCCAATATCTATGCTGGAATTAACTCGTTACCATGTTATAATTACTTTATATCTTTGCAGGATCAACTGTAAGGAATTGTGAGCCTTGTGGAACAAACATGATTCCCTATCCACTGAGCACTGGACCAAATTGTGGTGACCCTATGTATTTCAGTTTGTACTGCGACAATTCCACGAGCCAGGTTAGCTTCAAGACACTCAGTGGCACTTATCTAGTTGTGAGTATTGATCCAAGTACACGAAAATTTGTCATTCAAGAGGAATTCTGCAGCTCAATGAATCATTGCCATTTAATAAGACCAGCTTGTTTATGGTTGATTCTGGCAATTATAGTTCTGAAGTTAAAGATGAAGAAGAGATAAGTTGGGAGACCCCGCAGGAGCCAACTTGTACTTCATCCACAGATTGCAAGGATTGGCCAAATTCAACATGCAATGTTGCAAGAGATGGACAGAGCAGGTGCCTTTGCATTGAAAACTACTTATGGAATGGCTCAAATTTAAATTGCACTAAAGGTCAGGATGCTAATTCATATGCCTCTTGCATAATTAGAGTGTTCGATCCATTAGTTAAAATCATATTTAGATCGTCCTACTGATATTTTTTTTAGTCTTGTTTAAATCAATTGTGAGAATCAAACCCCAAGCTCTTTTTGACTTCTCCATTGCATTTCATCAGTGTTAGGAATATTTTGTCCTGTTCAACTGAGGACTGTGCAGCTTTCAAAAAGTTTTCTTTTTCTTTATATGTATAATCACTTCTAATTGTACATTAAAAAATGGGAGGTATTTGGAAGAACTTTCAAATCCTCTTTAGCAATATATTTCTCAATAAGACAAAAATTTCCTATAAATTGGAAAAAAAAAAAAGATAATTTTTTTAATTTTTTTTAAACGAAATTTTAATTAAAAAAAAAGATTTTTAATTTTTAATTTTTTTAAATTTTACTTTTTTCAACGATTTTTTTTAAATGGAAATTTTTATTTAATTTTTTAAAAAAATTTTTAGAAACGGAAATTTTTATTTAAAAACATTATAAAACAATTTTCAAAAACAAAAAAAGAAACGATAATTTCAATTTTTATAAATAAAAAAAGGTTGAAATTTTTTAATTTTTTTCTTATAAAAGGGTTTTTTGTTAATTTTAAATTTGGCAGACCCTTGATTTTTTCTTAGTTTTAAGTTTTTTCAATTTTAGAATTTTTGTTTTTATTTTAGTAATGGTAGTTTCGTCATTAGGGAGACATTGGCAATGTTTTGATAGTTTGAGAGAGATATTGTCACAATTGAAAGTTTGGGAGACATTATCAATTAGGTGGTAGTTTGAGAAAGTATATGAACTTTCCCCAAAAAGTTATATGTGTCCCATATAAGAAGTCATATTTTCGTATTAATACTCTTTAATAAAAAAAAAAAAAAAAAAAAAAACATGTGAGAATATGCTATTAAAAATGACAAAAAATTATAACAAAATAGGTTGTAAAATTTTTCTACAACTCTTATTCTAAGATTATCATGAATTCTTTAGCATGTGAGGAACACTTTTTTTTTTTTTAATACTTTGTGTTTTTCACATATTTTTTTAAATGACTTGTTATTTTGCATTCTCTTATAATTTTCTCAGTCATTCTCAGTTGACGAGGCTTGCGCATTTCCACTATTAAATCAATATGAATTAGAAAAAAATTGAAAATGGATTGAGCATGTCATGTCAATTGAGAATGTTGATAAAATATAAAATAGCATTTTCTCTTTTTTAATAATATATATATATATATATATATATATATATATATATATATACTATTAAAATTTCTATAACTCAATTTATAAGAAATTCATACCATTAAAATATATATAACTCAATTTAAGTATGATTACTCATTAGTAAACAAGCCCCTTTTGTTGCATATTTATAAGAAATTCATACCATTAAAATTTCTATAACTCAATTTATAAGAAATTCATACCATTAAAATATATATAACTCAATTTAAGTATGATTACTCATTAGTAAACAAGCCCCTTTTGTTGCATATTCTTACCTTTGCCAGTTGGCCCATTGCCATCCCATTTTCATACTTAACGTTATGCAGCCCATAACTCCAATTAGTACAGCTGAGCCTGCTTCAGCTTTAGCCTCCCAAAATATTGTGCTGTTTTGTAGTAAGAAAAATCGCATGGTTAATTGTGACAATATCAGCGCGCAGTGTAATCCTACAAGATTTCTGCTTAGCTAGCTGAACCATTTAATTCCATTT